>KK502861.1:169570-180391 GCA_000688735.1 Glossina austeni | reverse complement strand
ATATATATATATTTATGCATATGAATATTTGTTATTATTATTGTGGTTAGAGAGAGGGGGAGAGAGAGAGGGAGGGAGTGAAAAAAGTCGTAAAAAATCAATCGCTTTATTGATTAAAGTTAAGTATGGTAGTAGAGTGGAACATGTCTGTAAGAGAGTGAGCAGTGCGTTTGCATATCGCATGTATTTGAATTTTAAATTCAATTGCTTAAGCCGCGAAAGGTATACCAATGTATGGAATGGTCTGAGGGCTACTTACGTACTTACGTACAACTGCAAAATAGGATTGAGTGTCTCTCTCTGGAAACCTTTTTTTTTTTTACATATATTGTTAAGGTGGACTTTGTTTACGAAAAAGAAATGGTATTTCACATAGTTGTTTGGATTATAATAACCAAACGCCAGACGCACTTCGGAAAATATTCCAACCTTTTCTCAGGGTTACATGGAGATAAATTCTTTATTTTTTTTGTCCAAAGTTCGGTGCTTGCTTTACCTTATAGACAGATATCAAAAGCACTTTCGTTTTAGCTAAGCAACAACAACAATATATGCACTATGTACGCAAATTTCGCTTGAAATTATGTGTAGTTGTACGTGCATTGATTTTACTTTCGCATCCTTTCCTCATATTGGCTGCTGGCCAAAAGGGTCTATACATATTCTACGATTTCTTCTTCGCGTTTCTCCTCCACTTTCCCGCCAGAGGAATTAAAAAGTAAACGTACCTACTATGATGCGTAGGTAGTCGGTAGATTGTGTCTTGCTTTGCTTCCTTTTTTTCCACACAACTTCCTGGACCACACGATATTTTTTTCTATACTTATATTTATATTTATTCGCAAACATATTTTTCCTGCTAAAAATATAAGCAAAATATATTTATATGTATATTGTTTTTTCAAGTTTGTTCCGGGCAGACAGGACTCCCCAGACAAAAACATTCTCCCTTACCCTGGCCACCAACAGCATGCGACCTCTCGTCGCTTCTTTATTTTTCAGAAGGATTCGTAGCAAACTTTGGCGGTCACCACCACCCATCTACCCGTCCAGCCTTACACAGTTATTGCTTTTGTTTTTTAACAAAAATTCTACCACCTTTAGCTGCTGCTTACTGATAAAGTAAGAGTTTGTTCATAGAAGATTAGTGTAATGGGAAAGGTAAGAATGTTTATATAAACATGCTAACGATGTTTGCGTATTGTTTACTGATATGACTCTTGGGCAGGATTGCTTTTTCGTTAATTTATTTATGTGCATGGGTACCACCATCACCAAATGACTTGTCCTCCTCAAGTATATTTCAATATATATTTTGACAGATATGACAGCAAACACACGTACATAGACCTTGAAACGAAACGAATCTTAATTATCAAACGTTTAAATTATTGTAGGCCCATCAAAAGCTTTGATGTTTACGAAAAAGTTTTGTGCTTTTGTCACAAATATTTATGGGGGTAAACCTTGGGGATCAATTTTCTGTTATATTTTGCTATAGAAAATTTTTCAAATTCATCGGTTCTTTTTTAAACTTTCTTGATATTTTATTTTAGAAATTTTCACAAAGTTTCTTCATATTAATCAAAGTCTGCATCGTAATTGGATGGAAAAGATGATTAACACTGCTATCGCTTTATCGCCTTATCGCTTTGAAGTGTACGTAATATGTTTATGAAGCTTCTTAAGGAGAAGTCAGCTTGAAAGCATATTGCAAAGCCCAGAGCAAGCCCAGACGTTCGCGACCCCAGGATCTTTCCAAAAACATTTTGATCAGAGATATTTTTATTATCGAAGGCTGCAGACCAACCCAACATTGAGGATCTGCTCTTAAATATACCCCCTTATAAGAAGCCAATCGCTATACGCATAGATTGCACTTGCCATTGGCAGAAGATCGATAGATGAACAATTAGGAATAGTGTTGTTTCTAGAAATCGGATAAAGAATTGGGCGAAAACTATGCAGGATTCATGCGGAATAGGCGTCACTTCGTAAAACATACAATCTTTTTAATTAAAAAAAAAAAAAGAAAAGAATAAAAAAAGTGGAAAACGCTGCACGGGGCGCGGCCCACCACCCATTACCTACCTTACATAACTCCACAGCGACTCATATAACAGCTTTTCGAAACAATGTGTTGTACCACAAGTGGTGGAAAGTGTGGTCCTATCCGAACCGTTTTCAATAATATTCGTTCTCAATATCTCAAAAATTGCGACCTGTACCTTGGATACAAGAAAACAAGATCGACAGACAGACAGACAAGCTTTAGATTGATGCAAAAAGTTGTTCTAAGTCGATCAGTATAATAAAAGATAGGCCTATTTCAAGTCCTCCTCGGTGTCGCATACATCTGCACAACTTAATACACCCTTGTACAGCATGTGGTGTAGGGTATAATAAGTAGAGGAAATAAAAGTAATTGGACTGAATAAAAATAAGTTAGTAATAATTTAATAATAATTTTTTCTTATAAATATTTTTTCTAGTGAGACAAGTTTTCCTCCATCATGTCTTAGTAGTAGTAGTCCGTGTTTCATCGACTCTCTTTTTATATCTCCCATAAATTTTCTTTTTCCTTCTGTCTTTCCTTTTATGATAACACATGTTTTTTGTTTGTGATTGCCATGAAGGCTTTTATCCGTAAAGCAAAAACTTGGCATTTATATTGTGTGTGCGACAATATCAACACTAATATATTTATTTTATGAAGACCGACCTCAGCTGGGTAACTGGATAGGCTTAGAATTGTAATTTCAATCTCTTTTCCTTCTACTCTTAATGAAATGGCAAAACAAAGCGCTGACAGGACATTTAACCTTACGGTATTTCCAATTGGCTAGCAAATCGCGATCTCCGAGAGTATATAAAGCAAAAACAATAATTTTCGTTCCTCAAGGACGGCAACTTGTCAAATGACGAGAAATGTCAACGGACTTGTTTGTACAAGTTGTTTGAGCTCAACAATATTTTTTGTACAAATTTAAAAAATTTAAATTTTTTAAAAACTTACGGTAAATTTTATTCATTCCTAACAAGTAAAACAAATAAAAACGGTATAAACGAGCCAAAGACTGTGATTAAATACCCTACACGGCTTCCCTTCATATTGTTATTTATATAACGACTTTTCAAAGTAAAGCTTCTCGGTAGAGGACTTGGTCGAAAAAGTGGTTTGGGCCGAGTCATTTTCAGTAGCGTTCGTTCTTAAGTCGAAAAACGTCCGTGCACAAAATTCGATCAGAATAGCTTAAATTTTTCGGCCTGTGGGTTCGACTCAGAAAGCAAGACGGACGGACGGACAGACGAGTTTATTTCTGATGCGAATCCTTTGCAATAAACGTTCACCCCTGGGCCAAGTTTCATCAGAGCAGCTCAAAGATTGTAGATTGTAGATTGAACAGAAGAAAGCAGGATGGACGGACAGGTAGACAGACAGAGAAGCTCTCTGAATCGGTCGGTGTTTCTATTTCAAGTTCTTCTAGGTATTGTACACACCCGCACAAACGTTGATATATTATTGCGCCGTAAGAGGTGTAGAGTACAACAACATCTTTGTGCGACGTAATGGAAGGAATGTCTGCGCATTAGCACTCACTTCAAGTTTATTTGAAATGTGGTATGAGACCATTCATTCGGGGCCGTCCTGCATAATATGTCAATAAAAGCGCTAAGAATTTATGTATGAAAAGCCAACGCCATAAAATCACTAACACTTGGGCATTTAAAATCAATTCATTATCAAGGTTTGTCTCGTGTATTTATATATCTCATAACGAGTGGAAATCTAATTTAATCTCTTCGCGTTTATATCTAAATTTATTTTGTATAGAAAGAAAGAAACTTTAATTAGATAAGAAAGATATTTTTGGCATTTTTTTTTTTTTTTCTTTGTTATCGAAAAACAATTTTACGGGTGCAGTAAAACCCCGAAACCACGAGATGCATACATGCATACATTTGAAAATTAACAGCTCGCATAAATAGATTATTTAAGAAATATTGAGCGGTAACAACAGGTTTCTCTCAGCGTTGTCTCGTGTATGTTTTTTTTGTTTCCCTTTTTTTATTTTTTAATCCATCGATATAAAGCAATATCACTTTGTCGTACTTAACGCCTTTCTATGTATTTCTTGGCCAAAACAACATACTACCCTCAACAATAAGGCCCTCTTTTTGCAACAATAACGCAACACAAGCAATCAGCCTAGACTTTTGTACGTGTATTAAAATAAAGCTAAAAACTTTTATTTAATATTAATTCTTCTTGAAAAAGTCATATGTATGTATGTTGTATTTATAAGAATATTAGTGACCCACTTAAGCGTTTATTTCATCAAGTGTTTTTTTTTTTTTCGAGTGAATAAAAAAAATAAACAAAATAACGATGATAAAAAAAAAAGTATTAAAGTGCTAATAAAAAATGAAAACAAAAATATAAAGTAATAAACAAGTGAAAGAAATGAGAAAGAAAAAGTTGCACAATTCTAAGATTTTTGAAGATCCCTAGCGAAACAACAACAACGCATATGAAGCATACACGCGCTAAAAACTGAAAACGTTTTTTTTTTTTTCTTGCTTTTTATTCTCTTAATTTGAAATATAGGCGAGATTAGCGTCTGTTTTGAGTGCATACGTACTTGATATTCCGTACGTAGATATTCCAGTTTTGCATTTCCATTGCGCGTGTATTTCTTTATAAAAATTCCATTCCATGTGTTAAAATGAATATTCGATACCCATCGCCCAAGATAAATATATATGTAGTTACGAAGGCTTACAAAATCCATTATTGTTGACACATTCATTATTAGGAGCAGGCCGTCTTTGCATTAAATATTTATGATATTCCCTGCGGCCATAAATTTCCAGCTAACGTCTCCTGGTCGATATCATTTACTAGATATTGAATCTCTTTTTGTGCAAATGCTTGATTTTTTAAAAATGGAAGCTTAGTTTTCACGGACAAGTGCACTTGATGCGATATATTGAGGCAATAATAAGTGGGTCAAGGGATAACGTGATTGGGTATAATAAACGATCTCTCATTGCATATCAAGTGAATTGTGCTTCATTTTGCAACTTAGGTAATGCAGTTATGATATTCTGAACAACATTACCATACATTACTGAAAAACGTTGCTTGCCTTAGGGACTTTTTTGTCTTAGTGGCTCCGTCAACACGCAAAATTTTTTCTTATTGAAGCGAGTTGAATCGGCATTGCATTCCAGAAAGTTCGCGGTGTTTTGTGGTTTATGGCTTGACGGCATCATTAGACCTAATTTCTTTCGATCGGTGATGAGACAACAACACTTACCACACCATACCCATTTCTGTCGCTAGAGCTTAAAGCTATAGACATGGGAAACGTGCGCTTATAGCAAAATAGTCCTACGTGCCACACAGGAGAATTTTGACTGAAAACCTGTGGTTCTTACAGGATGGTCCCACGTGCCACACAACTGATGCTATGCTCGATTTGCTGAAGGTAAACTTTAGCCAGCGGATCATCTCAAAACGGGGACATGCGAATTGGCCGCCGCGGTCATAAAATTTTTCTTTGGGGCTACATCAAGTCCACGTCTGCTAACAAAGCCCACTAGCTTTGGAAACTTTGGAATATTTAAAGGCGAACATTCGCCAACACAATGCAGGCATAACGCAACTTATGCTTTATGGAATGCTTAACAATTGGAGTCATCTTATGCATCTCTATATTCAAAGCTGCGATGGACATATGAACGACTGCAATGTTTAGGCTTCAAAGTAAAGCATAATTTACTTTAATGCGTTAACTTGTTTTTTTAAATCTTAATCTCATTGCTCTCAAAAGTCTCTCTTAGAAAGACTCTTTATGGAGCTGAAAAAAGTGTCCTCAATATTAAGACACTCGACGCTAGAAAATGATTTCATGTTTTCTTTGGCTAAAGGTGCAATTGTGTTGGGTGCCTTCTACTTGGATATGTAACAGACTATGCAGTGAAATTTCTAAATAACATCCACAACTACATCTAACTCTTTTTTTACACGGTAGGTATGTTCTTATAAAGCCATGCAAAAAAATGGTTTAAAAGAATACTTTCGGCATAGGGTAAAATTACTAATATATTCCATAACTTGAAAAAACACTAAACACTAAACACTAAAAAACACTAAAGTCCTGCAAAATAAGTAACGAGGGAGACCATACTACATATTTACACAACAAAAAAAAAATTAAAATTAATGTACAGTGAAACTTCAGCCCATAAGAACAACATATAAAAATTTAAATTGAAATTAGGAATGAAAAGCAATTTCGCCAACTACCACTTGCTTATATGTTAGCCAGTATTATGTTAAGTATGGCAATTTTCAAAGTCCCATAAAAAAGTTCTCCGGGCAAAACTGAATATAACCTGTACATCGTTGGAAAGGCTATTAATAGAGGATTCATGCTGTGCCAGTTTCATTTTTTCACAGAGCGCGGTTTGTTCACAGTAGCTAAGCAAATTTTCGCTAAATCAACCTCATTTATGACATACTGTAAAAATACTGACTTTACAAATATTAATTTATTTACATAAATACATGTTTTGTTTATAATATTTTGTAAAAAAATTTTCCAGAAGTTGTATTTTAACTGAATTTTGACTTAAATCCCTCCGATACTTCGTTTTATACCATTCTGTTAAGGGCTTAACAGAGTTCTGTAAAAAAAAATTGGTTTGTGTCTTTGCTAGTTATATTTAAATATAACTTCACACCCTTAAATATATCTCGCACGCGTAAAAATGTGTAGAGCAAAGATACCACAACATCACAAGGAATAGAAAGTAAAGCGCAATCTTTAATAAGATTTGCGGTAGAGCGACGTTTTTATAAAAAAAGAGAGCAAAAGAAAAGAATTTTATAGAAAATTTTTACGCAGCATCGGCAGCACAGATAGAGAACAAGAAAGTTGTGGTTTTGCTTTCAAACGATAGGTACACAAAGGTATCCACCCACGCATCCATTTAAGGAGAGTTTCTATCCAACAATTCATAGTTCAAGAATTTTTGCAAATTTTGTTGCAGCTTGAACGATGATTTGACCAAAATTTCAAAACGTGAAACAAACAGAAATGAATGTCGATAATTTTCGTTTCTTTTTCTTTTCTTCAATATTACTTGACATAATGTGTATGTAGGTTGCGGCACTCGTTCGTTCCACTTGGTCTAGTTTGCCCACATCGTTGTTAATACATCGTCGTCATCGTCGTCATCGTCGTCATCGTCGAAGGAAAAGTTGTTGATGTCGTTAAGATTTTGGTGCGCCATTCTTCAAATGTATTCGTAAGAGGATGATTAGGGTGTTTCATTTTTCTGCTTAACATTCAAGACCAAGGAAATCGTTTTCCTCTTGCAGTATATACTTTCAATAAATATATGTATATATGTATACACTTGGCCTCATTTTTCTATTGTTGTTGTATATAATGTTGAAAAACATCTATATATATATACATATATATATATATATAGGAATAATATATATATATAGGAATAAACTTGTACATACCTTCGCTTTATATGACATGATTTTACGGGTTCAAGGTCTTCTTGAAAGGATGGCTTTTTTTTTGCTTTTTTTTGCTGTTTTTGCCCCGTATTTTCTTTCGCATTACAATATATAAACACAAAAGCATCCAAAGTATTGTATGAATAAATGAAAACCACCTGTACATTTGCTATCTAAAAATATACTTCTTATTTTATAATTTGCTGAAGCCTAAAGGTATGTCGTAGATTTTATTTTTAAAAAAAAAATTTTTTTTCCTATTTTAAGGCATGGTTTTTAAAGCGCATAAATTAATTTTGGCTGCCTGCTCTAAAAAGTTTGCCGACCTCTTTGAGACGACGCCCACAAATGGCCAATGCGTGGTCATATTAGAGGCTACGTCTTCGGACAATATGGCCGCTTTACTAGAATTTATGTATAAAGGAGAAGTGCATGTATCACAAGAGGCCCTTAATAGCTTCCTGAAATCTGCTGAAAATTTACAGGTAATTCGAAACTATAAGCCCGCAATGATATATAAAAGCCATTGCTAAAAGCAATTATTATTATAATCGTTTGTTAGGTGAAAGGCTTATCCACAGAGACCGGTCGCTTAGCAGCTCAACAGGCTCAGCAACATATAGAATCGACAGCTTTGGAATCACCTAATGGTCGTCGCAGTATGCGTAGCATTAGCAGTGGCATTAGTAGTTGTGGTAATTTAAGTAGTTCTGTTATGGGTGGAGGTCTTGTAGCGGGCAGTGGCAATAACGCAACAGGTAGCCTGAATATTCCTGGTAGCGGAGTTAACGGTGGCGGTGGCAGTGGTAGTGGTGGTGGTGGTGGTGGTAATAATAGTGGTGGCGGCGGCGGTCCTGGTAGTTTGGGAGTTGGTACTGGATTAGGTCTTCCTGATCGCTGCCCTAGCACAGGTGGTATTATAACAGGTCCGCCCGGAGTAATGGGCGGCGGTAACAATATAGTCGGTGGACCCCCCGCTGGTTTGGGTAGTGGCGGCGCTGGCGCCGCTCACCATCTCGGTGGCTCTACCGGCAATCTTAAACAAGAATGCGATTCCCTCATGCTTCCCAGTAGTAGCTCAACTATGGGTACTATGCCTTCATACGTGCCGCCCATGTACCACCGTCCAATATCATATGAGCCATTGCGCAAACGGGCCCTTCGCAGTCCTTATGCTGAACAAGAGATACGGGGCAGTGTACTAAGGGATGGCTCCAAAAATCCATCCGAGTGCCCGAGTCCCATCAGTAAACCGCCCTATCATCGGCCATCGTCCAGCGCTTCATCAAACGCACCCACCGAAGCGGACACTATGCACTCTGAAAGAGCTTCGCCACAATCGAGGTATTATATATTGAAATTAATTTTTTAAAGCACTTAATTTTACTAAGTGGGTATTTTTCTATCCCTTTTTGTATTTTCACTAATCACAAACAAAGTCGTTACGATAATCATAGTCCGAATACTACAGTGGCTGGAAATTGTAGTGCACCTATTAATATGGACAGATCAGTGAAATCTGAACGCAATAATGGCAGCACGAAAGAGCCACTTAATGATGAAGAGCATGACGATTTGGAAGAATCCAGAGAAGAAGTGAGTAGTGTGTACGGAAAAACTCTTTTTTTCGAAAATATATTTCAAATATTTTTTTCTCTCTAGAATTGTGCAGAGGATCTGCGAGTAAAATTGGAAAATTCAAGTTATTCACCACCGCCAGCACCGCCCACAGCAAATGCTTCGCCAACCACGCCGACAGCTTTGCTAGAAACACTAAAAAATCCAGATGGCACCTTACCGGGAACATTGGCTGCCTCAGTAGCACCAGCCGATATGCTAAATCTGTGGAATGCTACCAAATTAAATAATAAAAACAGCGGTATGGTGAATACGGCAGATGGTGAGTGGAATGAACTAATTAATAATGTTTAGCTCTCTCTCGCTATTAATTTTCCCTGAAAACCAAAATGAAAGAGAAATTGAAAAATTATTGTGCTTTAGGTAAAAAACTGAAATGCATATATTGCGATCGTTTGTATGGTTACGAGACGAATCTTCGAGCTCATATACGGCAGCGACATCAGGGTATACGGGTGCCTTGTCCGTTCTGTTCCCGTACGTTTACGCGTAACAATACGGTAAGACGTCATATTGCGCGTGAACATAAACAAGAAATCGGTTTAAGTGCTGGTATCACTATTGCACCAGCTTCAGTGGCTGCTGCGGCAGCAGCGGCCGCTAATCATTCTCAATAGGATGCGGCCGCAACAGCGGCAGCAGCAGTAGTTATGAGTGCGCACAAACAATCGAATCGAATGAGTAAACGTAAATCTTTAAAAATGGCATTAGAAAAATGCATGCAAAGACGCGAAGCGGCGGCTTCTTCTACGTCATCAGATACAACACAAATTACCTCTAATAAGTTATCAACTAACAACGAAGGCGACGGCGGCGGTGTTGATAATATCAAAAAAGTTCAACTAATGGCAGAAGGTCGAAAAAATTCTATAGAAGAAAGGGAAGATGATCGTAAAGAGGAGCTGACGATATCTACAAATGTTGTTGAAGAAAGTACTGAAACTGAAACGTCTGTAGGTACATCAGCTGAATTGCTGGCATCAGAGATGACGACGGTTGGCATTGGTAAGTTAGGTGAAGGCGAAGCGGAGGAAGGGGACAACAAAGAAGAACGGGAAGACGAAAGAATGGCGATAAATTCATCAAAAAGTTTTACTTTCGTTAATGACACCGAGAAGCCTTTAGATGCCACAATGTCTCGATTGATACACGAAGAAAAAGAAGCTGAACGAAATAAAAGATTAGAATGGGGACGACAACAACAACAACAACAACAACAACAGCAACATCACACTGCCATTAAAGAATATTTAACCCGTAGCAGGGACGCGAACAACGAGCCACGTCTTGTAGAGGAAGGAACTAAGTACCATCAAAGACCGCCTAAACGATCTTTAGAAGAGAATTAAAAGTGAAATTTTTTCAAATGAAAAGAAGAAAGAAAACATTGCGCACTGTTTTTCATAGAAACTACTGTTGCAACTGCTGTTGCACGAGCGAAACTAATAATTATTACTGCATAATATATGTGTAAACTTTATTTGACGTTCTTGGAGAAACGCTTCAACACGCTTGAATGAAATGCCACGAAAAGCCTAAAAGCATTTCAGTTAAACATTGTTTTTTTTTGTTTGTTTGTTTTTTTTTTTTTTTTTTTTTTTTTTTTTTTAAAATACCGTTATTTGTGTAATTCTATTAAC
>KK502861.1:155086-168844 GCA_000688735.1 Glossina austeni | reverse complement strand
ATTTTCCTCATTTTAAATTTGAACGAAAGTAAAAAAAAAAAGAGAAAAGAAAATTCATCTAAAGTTATTTTGCAATAGATTTTCTATACTCAACTCACTCAAATGATATGCAACAATAGTACCTAAAATGAAACTGAAAAATCAAAATACGCGCACACAAAACCTTAAAAAAAACAATAGCCAAAAAAGCAATAGTTTTTCTTTTAAAAATTTTTAAAATAAAAATAGTAAAAGAAAATATATATAATTAAAAAAACAAGAAAAGTAAAAATGAACTAAAAACGAAATAGTCTGAAAATAGTTTAAACTTACAAATGCTTGCTTTATAGACAAACAAGCATTAAAAACCAATACAAAAAAATGAAAAAAAAAAACTATACAAAATAACAAGTACAAGTTCTTTAAAAAAGCAATTGTTAGAAAAATTATAATTTTAAAGCCCCTTCTCTCTTCTCCATTACTCTCTTATCCCTCCCTCACTCCCTCCCTTATCCTTCTTTCTAATTTCTTTTTGTTTTGAAAGCATAGATCTTTTCACATTTTTTTTCAATTACCATAAGTGTCATTATAAAAAAAAAGTTGAAATTACAAAAGCCTCCTTAAGGAAGCCAAGCCTTTAAGCCTTGAGGTCTTAACTTTATCTCGCATTGGTCTGTAATTTTCTCTAATCTTTATGCCCACTACCAATGTCATTGTTGAAAAAATTAAAATAACAAGAGAAATCTACAAAGGCCTCGAAGCTTGACATTTAGCTTAACATTTATATCCACTACCAGTGTCATCATAAAGAAAGAGGAACACTGGAAAAGACTCTTTAAATCTTCAGCCTCTAAGCTTGAGGTCTTCCGTTTATCTCGCAATGGTTTGCAGTCTATTCTAATTTTTATATCCAACTACTAACGTCATCATAAAGGGTCAAAATTACGAGGGAAATTATCGCGCAGCTAACCTCTTGAGCTCGAGGCCTTCAGTTTATCTCGCAATCGTTTGCAGTTTTCTCCAATTTTTATATCCAATGCCAGTGTCATCATAAATTTAAAATTACGAGAAGAAGCTAGAGAAGCCTCTTTAAAGTTGAAGCCTATAAACCTGAAGTCTTAAGTTTATTACACAGTTAAGCTTAGTCTCAAATTCATCTTGCTACAGTTTTCAGTTTTCTCTATCTAGTAAGTCACTAAAAAGAAAGCGAAAATTACAGGAGAAAACTACAGAGGCCTCTTTGAGCCCTGTTTGAGGATAGTTACCTGTAGTTTAGTCTTATCATTCCACTGATCAATTTCCATTTTTACTTCGATTAGCAAAAACTCTTAAACGCATACATTTGGTCTTCAAAAAGTGTGTCTGCTTATACTTATATACAGCACTCAACTCTCAAGATTGAAATAATATATAGGGCGTCTGCTTGCTCAGAGCTTTTCGTTTTCAACGTGCTTGCATTTCAATTCACTGAAAAATATGCGACCAATGGGCCGAAAGTTCCAGTGTGAGCCACGAAGGGATTAAATGCTGTTCTTCGTGCTTACAATTCATTTCAAATATAGCTGACCAGCATAATAGGAACAGAAGACAAATCGTCTCATTCGTGTTGAAAGAACCATTGAGGAAAGGTACAATTTTGAAAACATTTTCCTCACACGCTTGTGAGCACATAACATAAGAAAGGCGTCGAAATGTTTACTTTATCTTAAGGTGTAGTGGGTATAGAAAATTCGTCTTGGGACGAATGTATTTAACTGCTTTCTTATATAATATACTAATCTTACGTTATAAATTCTTCCTTTTTCTCTTATCTCGCTAATGAAACACACGCGTTACTCACATACAATAGTATATAAAATAGTGAAAAAGAAATATAAAACTCTGCTTATATTTTACACAAAATAACTGTTTAACATAAAATAGTAACCACATGTACCTGCAATAATAGTAACAACAACAACAACAACAACAACAACAGCAACAAAATAAAACATTTTAATAATAAGAAGAATTTACTGTGAAATATGTCGCAATAAAAAATGGAAAAGACCCTAAAAAAGAAAATGGAAAGCTTTTCCCAAAATGTGATTTCTTTCACAGGATTTTCTGTGTTTCTTTCGCGTAACACATAGCCACAAAAACACATCTATACACTTACACACGCATGCACGTATGGCCACGCACACATTCATATATTTTCCTTAATCCTTTGGCAATGAAAAAATCGTCTTATATCCAATTATTAATTTTTAAAAATACTTTTTTTTTTTTTGTTAAAACATTCGTTTTCCTTTTGTTACATGTTGTTTAGAAGAAGAAAAATACACTTTAAAAATATGTAATACTCACGATTAGTCGGAAAATCGTTTCATGCAACCATGTCTGTTGTTATATGACAGGATATTAACGGCTTCTTAATGCAGTAATTACATGTGATGTGGGTCGTTGCACTCGAAAGTGAAATGGACAAAAAGAGAAGTTGAAAAAAGTAGATTGAGAGGACAAGTGCAGGATCGTCCATCCATCCAGATGGAACACATTTCATACCCGCGAAAGCGAAGGATGACAGTGCAAGTGAGTAATTACGTTGAAGGCGAAACGTAGTCGTAAACCAATGCAGGCTAAGCAGACGACGGGTGATTGCATAGTCATACTGCAAAATCAACTGCCAACGCGGCGATAGTAAGGACGTTATTGGAAGTGTTTTGATGTGGTGAAGTGAAGGCAACGCTTTTATTGGCGCTGGGATTTCGATCTGATCTGCCCTGTACCCTTATGTGCCTAGGGCTAGGAGCGTCCTCTTCTTTTTAGAGATTAGAGCCGCGAAGCTTTTAACAAAAAATCATATAAGCCTACGGAAGGATTACGTAGAAATCCTGACGCCAATAACAGCGTTGCCGTCATTTCACCACATCGAAACTCTTCATATACCGCCCTTACTATCCATCACCGTTAGTGGTTCACTTTGCAGCAACTTGTTTCCTAGGACGGTCTTGGTCAGGTCGTAGACGCTCGATGTTTATAATCAACTCACCGGTATGGGCAGTTCTCTTCTTCATCATCGTTCTTGTCGTTAGAGCTGTCGTCTTTATTGTTTTGAATATCTCTAGGCGCGACCACGCCTGTCGGTTCCTTCTTCACCGTTTTGCTGACTTGAAATCACTCAATTGGCGGTCATATCAACAGCACCATTTCATCAGGCGTAGGCATTCCTTTTGACTTCCCGCTTTCCTTACCCCATTTTCTCAACGACACCGATAGCCACAATTAGGACCTATACGTAGTCAGTCAAATAATTGAGAGAACAAGCATTCGAGTTCACTAAGCAATCAAGAATTCGTAGAGAGAGTAGCACTGTTGTTTTTGCTATGAATGATTTTTGTTGCTTAATATTTTCTTTTTTAAACATGTTTTTGAGCATGTTTTGTTCTTCTTCCATTCAATTTTCATAACATAAAATAATAAAATAATTATCAAAAAATATTCTTTTTTTTTAACGTACAAATAGCTGAAAGTTTTACAATTAATTCCTGGATTTATTGTGGGCGTGAATGAATAGTTGATGAGGTCGCATATGAACACATTTTTATTTGTAAGCAATTTGCGGAAATTTCGGCGAATTCCCACATAACCCATCCGTTTCCCAAACTTGTATAGGGGATTCTTTTGTTAACACCACCAAATGTTGATGTGTTGAATAGATGATGCTACTTATGTTCGCCATGCCTGCTATAATTTCGGTAATAAAATTCAAATTGCAACTAGGCCATAAGCCTACAATGCCGCCTTCGGCGGCAGTGGCAATGACGTTCACGCCAACGCCTTCTGTGATGTATGAATAACTCGTGCCCAATGTTAGATCCTCATGCACAATATGCTGCACGTATCGTGCATTGGCTGAGTGTAAACGCAAAATCGGTTTACCATTCGGGTTGACTGAGACATTAACGAAATCATCAAGATTCTCTTCGGTTACTTCAAAACATTCGTCAGCTAATGAAGGCGAGTTAACGCGTTCCTGACAATTGTCTGTTGTTGCGCTTTTTGGAGTTGTAGGCGAGTTTAGGACTTGTGCGCAACAGTGTTATGGGAGAGTGATGAATCTCTGCAGGACGTTCTATAGTTCGTACATAACTCAAATTATTTAAATCCCAGATTACTGCTGTACCATCCTTACCGGCTGTTGCTACGGTTTTAAATTCTACCGAAAGTGCTATGCAGGTGATCTCGTTAGTGTGCCGCACTAATACTGTTGGCCCCGACCATTGCAAGTCAGCCCCATCTTTTTGCAAAGGCGAATCATGAGGTGACATTGTCGCCGCTGATGTCATCATATTGGCGCTATTTATTTCGCTTCCCTCTATCTAGATCATTGTAAGTACGTCTGGAGGTTTAATTAAGAGACATCAAATATTCCCAATTGGTCAAGAGGCCTTCACGCCGCTGCCGAGTTATAAACAATAGTTTACTTTGATCGGGCCGAACGACAATTTTATCACAGAAAATCTCACGCATTATTTTCCAATCTTCACAATGAGAAAAATAGAGACTGATTGGTGTCTAGGAAAATTTCATATGCCTTTTCCTGATGTTGATGGTGTTTCAACCAGATTTCCGTTATATTGGCTGTATCACAGTTTACATAAAAATATTTACAACGATATGTAGCCAAAAAGTATAACTTATGGTCGGTTACGATAATCTCCCCATCAATTTCACCACCGACCGGTGGTAAATATTTGGCACGAAAATTGTATAGGATTTGGGAATTTAATGATATGTTTAATTGTTGATCATAACCGGCTATGAGATAATCCAAAGGGCGGGTATGGTGGCAAGGTGTCGTTGAACTGTCCGTAGTATTCGGCTCATGATAACTACTCATAAAAGAGCGTCTATCTAGCAGTTATGGTCCCATCATCAGGGGTACATTCATGGTCTTTAGAAACGTCGCTGTTATTTACTTTTCAAAGCGGCTTCATTGGACAAGTTCCAGCTTTCTTTCCTGGCCGCCTTCGACCGCTGTTCGTGGCAATTTTTTTAGGTATAGTTACAAGGAATCTCGCCATTTTTTGCTACATTTGCGCCATTTTTATCTACATCGTTATTAGGAATATTTTTTACGTCCATTGTATTGGTGTTGTCGCACTGTAACTTCTATAATAAGCTTCTGTATTGCATTCCAAGTTTATACAAGATGTATAAACTTTGGTACACATGCAAAGCTAATGTGCAGTAATCTCAATACAACCTCCCTTCACTGGTAGGTGTTAATAGATTCATTGTACTTACTAACCTGTAATCTCACTTATTTGAGATCGACTTGAGAAAGTCATGAGTAAGAGTAGCTAAGTGTATGGGAACATTAGGTGTCAATGGCGTCTGTATTAGAAAAGCCCGGGCTTCCCTTCGGGTAAATCTAAAAAAATTTCCACTGACCGCCGCGAGTCGAAGCCGACCAACAAAGAGAGCTGGGACTAACTGAATAAAGCCGGTTGGAAAAGTGTGAAAAACAACATGTTTCTGAAGGGAATGATTTTACCTCTGATATTGTTCGCGTAAATGCTACCCGCGGCAAATCAAAACCTCGGATTTAGGCAACTTTCAAAGGTCCTCGGCGGCCAGAGGAAACGGTTGAGCCTGCGGTGTTAGAAAACTAACCACGTTCGTCACGTCATTAGTTCCATACGCATCATCGGGTAGAACATTAGTTAAACCTTAAACATGTGGTGTCGAACCTAATCTCTTTAGCTCTATAACCGTAGCCAGTTGATTGACATAGTGACCAGAGCCATTTTTCGGAACTCCTCGCGTGCTACATTCTGGCATTCAGATACCAAATGTGTCAAACCTCAATTCTTCTTCTTCTTGCCAAATTTTTTCGCAAGACAGCTTGATATCAATATCTTGTATCCTCCACCAATCTTCACACGAAGCCCACCTGCCCAAACAAGTTTCGTTGTAGAACATGCTACAAATATTACCCGTTGGAAATTCATTGGTTATGCTCAGTTACTCTTTAAACGAACACAGGTTTCAAAAAGCAATTAAAAGCTAAATAGTGCTGAAAGCACAAATCGCACAACTAAAGGGAATATAATCAACCCAGCAGTTAATAAGCGAGTGAGAGCACAGATGTGTTAATTGTGTGGTTATTTTTGACAAACTTTCGCAAAGTTGTCCTCTGAGACTAGGGTGTTTTAGATGTCAAAAAGAGAAAATATTCGAAAGTAATCTGTTGTCCATTCTGGCTGAGTAGTGCTGTTAAACTTCAAAATGTTGCAGAAAGCCTTCACACTGCGGTCTAAAATAACAAAAGAAATGTATGTTTTCGTTAGTAGAAATCTTGGTTCGGTGGAGTTCGATGTGCCAAAATAATATTTCATATAGTTTCGTTTAAGCGATCCTGCCAGAAGTTCGTACGGGCTAGATAGTTGAATGAACGTTTAATTGTGTAACTTGTTCTGAACTTCGGCATGACAATAGACAACGCAACGTGGATCATTGCATTCGAGCAGTTGAATGAACCTTTTGATCTCTTTTATTTTGGATTTGAGTGTATTGCAATCCGTAAGTCCAGAAGTCCAATGTCTACCACAGAAGAAACTTTCTTGTACGAATCGTTGTATTACAGTTTTTTACTACTACTTTTTCTCTATAACTACATACATAATATTTTGGTATTCAAAATTTTCCACGTAGTTCAATAATACGACCTATGTTTTTTTTTTTTACCTTTTTTTCTTTTCATTAATGTATTTATTTTCGTAAACACTAAAAAAAAAAAAAATGATAATTGGGTGCCTATGAATTAATTATTAATAAAGAAAATTTTTAAAAAAAAAATAATGTAGTAAAATTTTTTAAAATAAAATATTAAATAAAAAGTAAAATATGAGTAAAAAAAAAGTATTTTTAAAGAAATAAACATGAAAAGCAAAACAACAGCAAGGAAATAGTAATTAATTTCAATAACAAATAAAACAATACAACCACAATTCAAAAACGTTCGCAGAAACTTGTTAAAAAATAAATTTGTTTCATAAAAAAATAAGGGAAAAAAGGACAAATCATTTTTGTTTCTTTACGAAAATTAAGAAAAACATACAAAAAATCAAAAAAAAAAAAAAAAAAACAAAATCCCCTTTGGCACACCTTTGGAAAACCTTTTTTCAACAACAACAACAAGGCAAACAAAAAGTGGTTTAGAATTGCGTAAATGGCGGACTCGCGCGCTCTCGCAATTCCAAAACCAAATTTCAAACGAAACGAAAATAAAACAAAATTCAAAATTATAACTTTTTGGCTTTTAAATAATCATTTGATTTTTGTATATTTTTTTTTTAAGTTTAAATTTAAATTTAAACATAAAAGCGGAAACAAAGCAATAAAAATTATACGAAAAAGAAAAAACAAAAAAAAAAAACCAACATAAACATGTATATAAGTTACGCTTTTTCCCTTAAAACCACTTTTTCTAAGCATTAATTAAAATGAGAAAAAAAAAATCATTTATTATATATATAGAAATGCTAATATAAAATATCAAAATTAGAAGATAATTGATGATAACAAATATTATCTTTTAGGTTAAATTATATTAATATTTAAAAAAAAAAAAATGTAAAATTAGACATTAAATATAAAACAAAAACAAAAACGTTAAATGATATTTTATACAATAATTGCATTGAGCCACAAATCCTTCCTTATTAGAGCGTTTGTGGGCGACGCAATCTTTTTGTTATACAAACTTTTTTATTACAAATAAACAAAAATCGATGTAAACACACGAAAGCGAAAAATAGCCAAATAATAAAGGAAATGTTTTTATTTTTTCCCTCCCTCTCTGAATTGCTAACATAAAGTCGGTAATTTTAAAAATATAGCGAAAAAACTATTACTTTTACGATTATTTTTTTTTTCTTATTCTATACATAAAACTAAATGCAATATAAAGTATACTTTGTTTTTAAGCATTAAAATACAGGGTAAAAAAAAGCGAAAGAAAAAAATCTCTGTCTTAGAAAATGCTTGAAAAGCAAAAAAAAAAAAACCAAAATAATTTGAATAATTTCAAGCTGTTTGAAGCCGAAAAACCTCTACGTAAGTTGTGTAGTAGTTAATAAAGCAATTTATTCCCGTTGCATGGCGAAAGTGACAGGTCGCTTAGATGAAGTGTCAGCAAACAAATATTATTGTTTAAATATTTTCATTTTTGCGATCAGTCAATAACACTTTTCGGTGTCTGCTGACCAAGCTTGGTAGTGATCGTACAATAAATGTACTTATTATGATATGGAAAGCGTTTAGCATTAACGAGTTCATTATGCTTTCAATTCTTTCGTTCAACGAACGACAAGCTCGCATGCCTTTCCCAAAGTATGTGGGCTTACGTTTCATTCGGTATATTATGCGTCGCTACTTTTATATTTCCTTGGTGATAGCGGACTCATTATGTTTCCAAAATCTTTTAATGTACTATCTTTCCATTCCTCCGTCATTTAGATTTCTTCTTTCTCTTAACAGAAAGCATTCGTCGTTCCTCCTTTCCTTCTTACACTCGGAAAGCGAATGACGCGCCATTGAAAGCAATAAGTGACGCCATTGTTCACAATCAAAGAATTTAGCAAATAGGGATCTGCTGCAGAAGATCCACCAATACATCTTTCACTATTCTTGTACGTCTGCTCATGAATCGCACGGTACACTCTAGTCGGTTGAATAGGCATTGGTTAGAAGATATGGTGCATAGAGTGTACACTTCCGAGGTCAACGTTAGGGAAATTATATTCTTTATTAACTACTACTGTACATCTGAGAAAGAAAATCTACCACAACCCTTAACCCATTTGTTCTGTGATCTGCAAAGGTTTTTTCTTTTTCTTTGAAGAAAATTTTTCTTTTGTTGTTCCATTTGAAGCCTTTGCAAAAAAGCAAGAAAAAAAGAAAGGAAAATGAAAATGAATATTTTATAATTTTTAATTCGCACACATCCACACACTTACATAATTTTATATATATTAAGAATTAATAATTTTGCTTAGGGTACTATAAAAATAAATTCTTTTTCTTTGATCCAAAAACAATACCATGCTACGCTATGTCACTACACACTTTTAATTTAAAAAAAAAAAAAAGAATTATTTAAGCGAATTCACTTCACTTCACTTTCTTGACCTTAATCCATTCATATAAATATATATACATTTTAATATTATTTGATTATTTTATTTAGTTTTAAAGGACCTCTTTATATCTGTACCGTGCACACAACACCTAATTTTTAATGGTTGTTTTGGTTAACTTTTGATTTTTTTTTTGTTCTGTTTAAGGAAAATTTTTTTTAAAACTTTTTCCCTCGTCTCACTCTTTCCATTTTGTGAAGCTTTCTTTTTATGAAATATTTTACGTTCTCTGGAGTCTGAATTTTTATTATTATTAAGTACGTTAAAATATTTGATAAAAATGAAAATATTTTACAAATTGAAAAGTTATCGGGGGAAAAAATTTTATTAATTATTTTTAGACTTTTATTTCTTTTTATTATACAAATATGTATATGTATATATATATATATATATATATATATATATATATNGTATATATTATATATATTTACATAAATATGTATAATGTATAATCATTGTTTTGTTAATAATTTTAAGACTTTTTTTTTTTGTTTGTAATACTAGCGCAAAGGAACTCATATACCTCAGACATGTGTAATGTATTTTATTTTATTTGTTTTTAAGTTTTTTTTTTCGTCTTAGATTTGTTTTTTAAGCTTAATTATGAATTAAAATACGACTTTCAATAATTTATAATTCAAAAAATAAAAACATTTTTTTATTGCGTACCAGGAGCACAGATTGAATTAATGGTTTTAGAAGTCAATTCCTGAACTTTAAACGTTCCGAATGTCTTTTGATGGTCCTGTATTAGATAAGACATCTACTGCACCCACGATTAACTAACTAACTTATTAATTTGACAGGGTTGACTCACTCAACTTCTTCTGTACTTGGACAAAAAAACAAATGCGTGTCCAGACTTTTTTTAAAGGCTATGTAAAACACTCGATGGTGCCTTTGCTCAAATTAACTTTCAAACCATTATCTATCCCGCATCATATGCATTGGCGTAGTCCTCTTTTTCGGTGTAGATAATCCGAACATATAAAGCAGAATTTCGTACACCTGGGCTTTGAAACTATCATATGCCATTGCGTAGGCTTGTTTTTTCAGTAAAAAAATCTTTAAAAATGTGTAAAGCATATTTTCGGACAAGCGTACCTTTCAAACTATTATAAACCACACATTTCGTGGCATCGCCTTAGCATTTTTTTCACTCTAAAACAATATTGTTGCATCAATTTGCAGAGGAAAAAAATAGTGAAGATAGAAATATTTTAAATAAAAAGTCAAATTTCAATTTTCCATCTGCTGCTGCTTCACTACTTCAATAAATCCAGCAAGAAATAAAAACAAAGACGTGTGAGCTTAGTTAAGTCAGCATAGAGTCTTGTGCTAATTAATGTAAGATATCCACCGGGTGCCCTTCATATTCCTTCTTCATTTATTCGCCAATTTGTTGTTACAAGTAAACCTATGCTCCTGGAAATTTAATATATTTCTTTCGAAATTTCTTTAAACAATGCAATTAAGAAAAACAAAAAAAAAAACAAAAAATGAAAAGAGAGAAACAAATAATACAATAACATAACAATTAACAAAAAGCCAATCAATCGAATACAGTACATAGTGATTATATGAAAACAAAACAAAACAAAGAAACAACAAAAACTGCTGCAATAGAAACTGAACTACCTCAAAACTGCAATAGATGAGACTTATTACAAATACAAGAACAAAAAAAACAAAAAGAAACACGTAAATGTTATTTAAAGAAAAATGTTTTTCTTTTTATTTTCTCTTGTGTAAATACTTTAATTATTTATATAATTTCCGAAACCCTTTCAAACAAAAATCGTAACATCATTGTTTTAACAAAAAAAAAGAAAAAAAAAAAAAAAAAACTAAATCCCTTACATTCGAATCCTTTTCTAAAATCAACAGCAACAACAACTTTTTGGCTTGAAACAACAATATTTACAATAAACTTATGTAAAAAATCGCTTAACGAAAAAAGTCCACAAAAAACTATATAAAAAATAAAAACATTTTGGCTATAAATATAAAAAGAAAATAATAAAAATAAAAAAAATTATCCAAATTATATTTTAGGCATTAATTAAAACGAAATTCAAACATTTTAGATTAACTAAATTATTAAAGAGAAGCAAACGAGAAATTTAATAATAAAGAAAAAGAAAGAAAACTTTTGGATGTAAAATTTTATTTAAGGCTAAAGGAAAATGACGTAAAACAAAATTACAATTTTTGGCATGTATAAAAATTTTTGGAAAATTAAGAAAACAAAAAAAAAAAAAGATTAAGAAAAAGTGGTGAAGCGTTTTATTTAGATAGGTTTTTGTAAATATTTGGCAAAATTTTTTAAACAAAAACAAAAAAAAAACCTAACGAAAACATAAATATATCCATTAAGTCCATATTATCTAATAATACAAAAATATTATTACAATATAAAGCGTAAGCATTAAATATACATAAAATACAACATACATACATATATTCATATATAAAACGAAGAAACATAAAAGAAAGTATTTTATTCGGCGTAGATCGAATCTTTTAATACCTACCACTTACTTACTTTAAAATTGAAAAATTCCATTAAAAATTTCCGTTTTTTTCAAATGCCTAAAAACCTGAAAAGGAGTGCTATTTTGGCTCCTTTAGGTGTTTTGCATTCGCTTGAGTCCCACAACAAATATAAAATCTGCACTCTTTGTTCGGTAGCTTTCCATTTGTTATTATAAATATTTAAAAACCCTTTAACCAAATGCTTCCCTCTAAGCAGCCTTCTTCTTTTTGTCCTAAAAGCGAGCCGAGTAAGTCGAGTAGTGTGTGTACAAGTCAATTGAGTTCGACTGTTAATTTTTTTTAGTCGAGTTTCGTGTGTTTTTTCCTGTTTTTCCACATCTTTCTGAACACTTCGCGTCGCTTAAGCCTAGCTATTCGTTTAATAAGTCCGTTTGGACATTTTGCAGGACTTAAGGCTAGCTATACGTTTAATAAGTCCTTCTGTACCTGGATGGCTTCCTGGTAGTAGACAATTCTTCTACAGTAAAAGTTACTTAAATGTTTCATAATTGCCCTTTTGGAGTTTTGTAGCATAATAACGCCGATTAGCCGATACCACGCGCTTTTACATGCTGAGGTTAATTATCGTTTCGTTTTCTCTAATTCTCTTATAAATCATTTCAAAGTTTGCTTTTCATTTGTATGCCTTGACCTTTTAGCACAGCTATCATCATTCTAAAGGCTGGCTTACAATATATATATCAGTGTAAAATTACTTTCTGAAAACGTATTGCCAACACTTGTCTTCATAGTTATCTTATATTCTCTACATTAGCACTAGACGTAAGCAGTCAATGAGGAGGAACCAATGGCAAATTTCAAGTAATTTCTGAATAATAGCAGACAGTAAGGTTTCTTTGTAGACCGATAGATTTCTAACATATGTAACCCTTTGCGTTTCTATGTTCCTATAGGTTGACATTGTATTTCTTACACATACTCCAAAGTTGACCTATTGTCGACATTGTGTGTCTTAGACAAACTCCAAAGTTGACCTATTGCCGACGTTACTTTATTTACTTAAGACTTAAAGAGCTAGTGTTAGGTAAAAGGGGGAAAAAGATGGCTATACGGAAAGCGTAAGATGGTTGCTAGAACAATATTAAAAACTATTAAAGAGAAGAAGAAGATTTTATTGGTGGGTAATAATAATAAAGCTGATGTAGTCAATATTCGAAATCGAAGGGATGGCGACTAAAAGAGAAAAGTTTTGAAGTTAGCAAAAAAATCATTCATTATTCGATTAAACAAGTGGTGGGTATAAAAAACAGATCTTAGAAAAGGGTTAATTTGCTTATACAACCGCGTACTTCACTTTCAAATATGTACGTTTGTATGCAAGACAAAGAAATTATTTAAGCTAAACGAAATTTATGGAAAAACGAAAAATTATAGAAAACAAATGAGAAAACAAAAAAAAACCATCAACTTAAACATGTATACTTAAAAAAAAAAAAAAGGTCTACTAATTTAAAACATAAAATAAATAAATAAATAAAAAAGTAAAAGGAAAAATATATTACAAAAGAATATATAATAAAAGTACTTTAAATTATGGCCAAAAAAGCCTTTCCATAGCAAAAAAAAGAAAACACACAACAAAAATTGCTCCTTACTTTTGGCTTAGAAAAAAAAAAAAAAAGAAATACAAATTTCTTAAGAAAGAAAAGAAAAAAAATTGTATCAAAATTTTTATTCTTCAAGGAAAAAAAAATAGTAAAATTGTTTCTTTTAAAAGGATTTAGAATTTTGACTTGAACATCATTAACGTAACACTTTTAGTTGAAAAAATTAAATAAGTAAATAAAAAAATAAAAGTAAATCACATACGTATGAAAAATATTTTAATTTTAAGCATTCAATGTAAAATTAATATTATAAGCGTTAAGCTATGAAAACGAAATATTTTGGAAAATATACAAAACATAGATATTTAGGCTCTCTTGTAAGGCTTTTAAATAATTTCTTTGTAAAACAACAACAAAAACAGCAAAAAAAAAAACAATGGTTTAAGGGAGAGAAGTAAAACAAACGATAAATGTTTTTAAAAATG
>KK502861.1:125580-154961 GCA_000688735.1 Glossina austeni | reverse complement strand
AAAAAAAAAACAACAACAAATATGAAACTGTATGCTTTACACACTATTAGTTTTTAAATTTTATTAAAAATCATTTAATTTTTGTTAAATAAGTTCTTTTATTATTTTTTTTTGTTTGTTAAAACATTTGCTAAAGAATTTTATTAAAAAATGATAATAAATAGAAAAGAAAAACAAAAAAAAATAACATTAAAACATTTTTCATTTCATTTTTAAGCCTTTTTTTTGCAATACACTTATATGTGACGCCATTCACGTGCAGCCGATCACGCACATAAAGGGATGCCTACTACACACATACACTAACTTAATTTTTTTTTAGTTTCAATTTCTTGCAAATTTTTTCTTCCATATTTTTTTTGTTTTTTTCTACCCACCGTAGTAGAAAGCAAAGTAAACTACGTATAAAAGGCCTCCAGACGGTACATACACATTCTATTCAATAGAGATCTCAGGCAAATGAATCGTATCACGAGTCTGCGATAATCATTTTCATGTTTTCATGATTTATATTTCTTTCGATGTGTGATTTCTTAAGGACATTTTTTTTTTAAGTATACAAAAAAGCTATGGACGGACTTTTCTAAATTATGTCAGCATCCTTGCAAAAGCAAAAATTCAAAACAATCTGAAGAGAGTAAACCAGTGTATTAGCGCAAAAGCAAGTAAAAGAGTACAGTGGGCGACGGTGTACCATTTAGTGCGCTATATGTACGCTACAGTTACAACGTACACTTAGCCATATAATGAATTTGCAAAGTAGGGTGTTACACGGGGAGGATTAAAAAAATGTGCCAATACGAATCATTTTCAAACGCGTTCGTGTAGCAAATTTCACCAGAATATCTCAGAAATAGTGACTAGTGTGTTGAATGCAAAAAACAAGGCGGAAAGAAGGACAGACAAACTTAAGTCGGTTCAGAAAATGATTGTGACCCAATCGACATGATCCAAGGGAGACCTATTTTTGGTCCTTCGGAGTATTGCACACCTCCGCACGAACTCGATACACCATTGCACCACAAATGGTTTGCCAAAAAATGATTAACGACCGATGAAATACGCTTTTGTTTTCCTAAGGGCCCAAGGTCAAGTAGTGAAAGGGTATAAAAACATTTTACAATTTTAAATAATACAATGCCGAGCCTAGCTCGACACACGACAACAGTGCAAACGATCAGAGCATGTCCCCTGCTCGTGTGACACGATGATGTTCATAAAAATGTGAGAAAAGGGAAAGAGATATTAAGAGAAGAGATAGATGGCCGTAGCCCAGCGGATGTGTCCACAATTGGGAAATGTTATGCCGAGCACTTGCAGTTGCTACGGTCAAAGTTAAGATTTCTTGCAGCAAAACGTAAATACTTCCCTTTTTTGTTTATAGGCATTTTAGTCATAATAAGTTACCCCACTTTCACTCTGAACATGCTCGTTAGGCTGGTATTTGCGTATATTTCCGCAAAATTTTAAAGCAAAAAGTCGTAGCCACGCGAAAAATATAGAGACAAAGTTAATTTATTCCAAATACTTGTACCAGTGGATATAAATTAAACGGTCATAAGCTGCGTCCTGGTGAAATGCAAAAATTATTCTCGTTTTTTTCGCTATTGTGGAGATTTGTGAGTTTCGTGGGGGCACTCTCTTGGAAGTATTGCCTATGAAATGTAAGTTAACTTAGCAAGTCGAAAGTTTCAAGTTTTGGACTTACGGACATATGGACGTCAAGCAGAAAATACCTAGATGAATTTTGCCAAATTTCTCACGTACGTTCTGAAGCAAAATTAGTGCGCCCGCCGGTTTACTGTGCGATAGTAAACCAACGTGGTTTTACAGTTCTTTTAGTTTTCGGTTTAACGTGAACTTATAATTTTTCGCTTTAGTTTGCATGTCCTCTCAGCATTTCGTTTACCTTAACTGTGTTTTACTTTTCGCAACGTGTAAGGCGCAAACCAACACACTCACATAACACATTTAAACATATACATAAATACACGAAAAATAAATAAAATAAAAATTTTATCCCATTTAGACATAAGAGTACGTACAGTTCAGAACACTTAAAAAGATCGCATTTCGTTTACAAAAGAAAGAACAAAAAAAAAAAAAAAATTAACAAATATTTTAAAAGTAAAATGAAAAAAATATTAAAAAAAAAATATATTTGAATGTTTAGGCTAATAAATGTGTAAATCAAGTCGTTGTGTACCAATAGAAAATGAATTCAAAAAAAAAAAAAACGAAAAAAACCAAAAAAAATTTATTGTAGAAAAAGTACAAATTTTTTTCAAAGTTTTTTCGTTTTATATATGTATTAATTTTTTTATTTAAATTTTACGTTTAACAAGGCACACAAAATTAATTAGAAAAAAAAAACAAGAAACATTTTTGGAAATCTAATGAGTACAAAATTTCAGGAAAAGAAAAAACATTAAAATTAAAAAAAAAAAATATGATAAAATAGTAATTTATTAAAATTGTACAAATTTTTTTTTTCGATATTTAAAGTGAATTGTGAAAACAATACCATTAATGAGTGTGACCGCGTTTATATATTTAAATAAAAAATAAATAAATAAAAAAAACAAACTATTTTACAAATAAATATTAATTTTCTTTTAAAATTTTTTTTTTTGTAAAGGGTTCTATTCATCGACGAAACCCTATTGGGTTTATGTTACTGCTGTCTGTCCGTCCATTATCTTTTATTATAATACCAAGAATGGAAACACATCAAGTGAAAGCTTGAAAATAAGCACAATTAGGCGGCAAAGACGACCACAATTATTCTAAAATTAAAACGTTTCTTTCGAACGTAGATCGGCCGAAACTATTTGCCAAAGCCGTTCAGCATGAACATACCCCTCATCATCTCCTATGCAATTAACAAAAACCAGTATGTGTTCGTCAGAGAGGTGTGCTAGTTACCTTGATAAGCATGAGTAAAATTGTCGTACGCTTTTTTTTTGGGCGTGACGTGGAGTTTGTTATGGAAGGCATTCGAAAGTTCCGTCCGTTTTTAGAATGAAACAAAATCCTAATTTTGAAATATGAT
Organism: Glossina austeni; assembly: GCA_000688735.1. Classification (NCBI taxonomy): domain Eukaryota; kingdom Metazoa; phylum Arthropoda; class Insecta; order Diptera; family Glossinidae; genus Glossina; species Glossina austeni. The sequence goes on along the minus strand of KK502861.1, from coordinate 151,909 downwards.
CCAAAATGATTTGTTGGGTCGAGTTAAGCCTTTGCGCAATCTCCGAGGTTGTCAAAAACGCATGATGTTGACAGTACCGCTATTGTTTGAAGATGGTCGTCCAGAGCGTGGCTTATCGAAAAGGGCCGAAATCATTTATTTGAAATTCTTCGAACTATCTTCTGCACATTCTATCAGAAAGTGTACCTTCACCAAAGACTTTCAATAAATGTAAGCATTTCATCCTTGTTGGAATTCGTGCAGAATACAGTGACGTAAATGATCAGTTTACGAATAATTATGAGTACACGATCGCGTCTCATTTAATACTAACATAAATGGTCTTCATTTTGTTCAATTGCTGGGTCAGCATGTATACGGCAGAGAAATATGCGCATACTTGTTGCAATGGGAAGGGACAGAACTTTCCGGTATATATATATATATATATATATATATATGAAGAGACATGGAAGTAAAGTCTGAGATAAGAGCAGAAAGAAACTCAACCGATTCATCTATAGTTTCTTAACAAGAAAACCCTTAAGGCGATGAATAGCTAAGAATCGCTCTATAGCGTATATAATTTCGTTATTAATATTTATTTTTTATTTTGTTACAATTAATTAATTAGTTTTAATTTCCGTCTTCTGGAAACACTTGAGTTACACATTTTCAAAATTTTATTAACAAACATTATGAAAAATAAATAAATAAATTTCATTTCAAGGAATGTTCTGAACTGCATTGTAAACCAAAAAAATAAATAAATAAATAAAAAAATAAATTATAGAAAGGTGTGGTAATATGTTGGTTGGTAAATATAATTTTTTCTTCCTTTTTTTTTTAATTTTTCCTTTTTAATCTTCAAATTTGTTTTTTATTTATTCTTAAAAAAAAAAAAAAAAAAAATTAAAATAATCTAATAGAAAAACTCAGGGCATATTTAAGACTCATAAAAACTTATATACATGCATTTAAACTTAATCTAAAAAATTTTTTTCTTTTTAAGAAAACCATTTCCTTCCTTTTTCGAACGTATATATAAAAATATTATATTAATAATATTTCTTTCTTTCTCCCAAAATAAAGAAAAGTAAAATAAAAAAAAAGATTTAAAAAACAACAACAACTCAGGTATTAATTGATAAGCAAAAATGCAGAAAATAGAAATACAATTTCTAAAAAAATATAAATATAAACAAACGAAAAAATTTAATTACAAAAAAAATACTTACATTTTTCCATAAATTGTGCAATATTTTTAAAATTTATTGTAAACATTATGTCACACATACACAGGCAAACACACACACACACACACACACACACACACACACACAACACATAAACCATATATAAAAAATGGAGCGAAAGAAAAAAAAAAAACAAACACATCTACATGCATACATATACGTAATAGCAACTAAAGTTTATATAAAAATATATTTATTTCATAAGGAAATTAAAAATGATGAAAAATTGTAAAGCATGGCACTTTGGGAAAATTGGTCTTGAGTCGCAAAATTCGCAAAAGAGTTTTTATGCCCACTACCTGAAACGTACGCATGCACTAAACTTGACTGATACGTGTGGACGACTTCCCACCGTACCGATCGTATGCTCAGAGTTAGCTCTATGACCTCAATTTTAAAATTAAAAAAGCATGACTTTGATAAGTTCTTACGAACCGATCTTGGTCTTGCGGACATGGAGTTTTCCCTAGGTCTGTTTGTCCTGCAGCATCCTCGTAGGCAATGTTACATCTGTTGAAAACTATGCATCAAGAGCCCGTTTCGCAGGGATGCGGAGACTAATGATTTTTCGTATGGCTTGCAGAAGCGGGCCGCAACAATTAGAAATATTGCTCGTCAAGTAAGTAGACAAATAAATTGACTCATCTCGTCGCTATAGAACATGCTGGGGACGAGAATCCACCATGGAGACGTCATCGAGAGTATTGAAAGTCGACTGCTCGCGAACTTCTTTACTAAGCAATCAACTACTAGGGCTTAAGACTTCGATCTTGTTTAAGGGCCAGAGAAACAGGAGTGTGGTTGGGTACCTAGTTTCAAAATCCAAGGAGAAAAAGTGATGAGGCAATCCGGAATGCAAGAGTGATTAAGACTAGAAGTCGTAACAACCCAAAAATCTGAACTGTGGAACCACGGGGGTCAGGATGTCTAACACAATAGGTCGGCGCGGTAGCGACCGAGTTTCTGACTGATAGATAAGACATTTTGGAAAAGTATTGTGGTAGCTTAGCTGCTGTGGACATCCTACACCGAGCATCGTACGGTCACTAAACAATTGCAGATGTTAGAAAGACCCCGCCTTGTCCAGAGAGGGGAATTTGGATCATAGCCATTCTGTCAGCCATTCTGGCAGATCGCAAATTACCTCTTGCATATAACTCGTCAGCCAATGGATGCCATCTGATTAAGTTTGTTCGACAGGCGCAGATGTGAAATTCGAAAGGTTATCTGTCATTATAGGACAAACTTGTCGGCGTTACTGCTCCCCTACACAGTTTTTGGCTATAACTAGTTCCAATGGTATTTCATATCGTTCAAGTTAATCGCTGACGATAAAGGGTGAGTAAAACCCACCTAAGCACCGCAATCGATGCATTGTTCATACCTAGCATTGGTTAAGTTGCCGAGTAACCAATAATACATCCGTTAATGTATTACCTTAGCGTCGATCTGAACTATAGTCGTTTTATGCTCCGTTCGTAAAGAGAAGAAGCAAGTGTCCATACAAAATAGGACTGTGACCTAAGAGCCCTATGTTCAACTTTTACCCCCCCCCCCCCCCCACGCCTTTATCAAGTCATCTTTTTTCTACTGAAAAGACCGTTTGGTTTTCCTTTTTAAAGTCTTCGTATCCTTGAGCAGCGTAAGCTCATGAATTTATATTCGATGCGACAGTTAAGTTGATAGACAAACTGACATAACGACAACTACTACAAACTTGTCTTTTGGGTGGTGGGTATATTTAATAAAATTTGCTATAAAGCGAATGTAAACTAACTTTGTTTTAATATTTAAATTCAATTTAATTATACTTTTATTTTATTTATTTATTTTTTTCTTTAAATAAGTGAAAATTTAGTTTCGCAATATAGTAAAATGTTTAATAATTAACAATAATAAATCCTCCTTAAAAAATTAAAAGGAAATAAAAAAAATTTTTTATATTAAGCTGTGATTGTAAGAAAAATAGCAAAAAAAAAAAATTAATAATAAATAAATAAATGGATAAAAATAGAGAAAAATCTTTTAAAAATAAAGCTCAGAAATAATTCTATTTAAAAAAGAAAAAAACATTAAAAAAATGATTCGTTTAATATTCTGTATAAAATACTTTTACTTTGTTAATTTTAAAATTTTTAACTTTATCTTTAGATTTTTTTTTGTTTTCCCTTGTTTTTTTTTTTTTTTTTTTTTTTTTTTGTTGATGGAACACTATATACATACAACCCGATCATCATAACTATTAAAAAGAAAAAAAAATTATATTCAAGAAAAAGAAAAAAAAAAAGCAAAAACATTTCGATATATATATTATTATTATTATGTATGTAACAAAAAATTTATTGTCTGAACATTAACACTCATCACCATTCTACATACATGTAAACACGCCTACATACACATTAAGAAATTCATACACCATATATGGCATATAAGGAAAACAACATTAAAAAAAAAAAATTTTGTGGAAAATAAATTGGTCAACGTAACGTAACGTAATGGTATTGTGTATGGAGAAAACAAAAATTATATGATGGGAAAAAAATTTTCAATAAACTTGTTGCTATAAAAAATATACATAAATATATTAAAATCGAGTTGTCCTTTTTCCACCTAAGGAAATTATTCAATGCTACGAGATACGTAAGTATAGAGTCTTAAGAAAAGTGAGCTCTTTAGAGGTCAAACGCCGATGGAATCAAAATGTTTCATCCATGCATACATATGCACGATTAGATTGATTACAAAGTCTGAACAATAGATCTCTGCAAGAAGGCCTTTCGCGAAGTTCGGAAATGTCCCGCGAAATGCTACCAGAGAATTTAACCCATTCAACACTTTTTTTTTTTGTCTTACTGAGCGCCGTCTTCTTGGGACTGTATACTGACATCCAATTCCACCAAGCTTAGCGAAATATTGAAATTCGATACCCTGCTGGGCAATCTGCCCTCATGTCTCACGTCCATTACAGCATTAAAGTTACTTCCGGCTTGGGCAGACTTAATCCTGTAATGTTAAAGAAAGAAGTAAAAGATTTAAGTGAAAAAGACGGGATGACTACAAAATCATAAAAGGATAAAAAAGACTGCCGGATCTTAGCGATAATGCGTCTAGGGATAGCAATAAATGAATTATTAAATAGACTGATGCTCGTTATTGTAGCATAGATTCCGATCTGTGCCATCTTTCAATCATGGAACACACTTTCAAACCAACACCGCGAAAGAAAAGTGAACACAGGCTCACGTAAGCCGATAGACTAAAGCGTAACAACCCGAATAGTCTTCTCTACATTGCCTGTGAAACCTTTCCAACCAATTGTGAATTAAACACAGATATGGGAAGCGGACTGTGCTCTAGTGTGCTTAGGCACTACTACCGTAAGCACTACTACCGTAAGTTACTACTAAAGAATTCTGTAGCGCACTAAGATTTAAACCCACGAACACTGACTTGCTTTTCATACTTCCTACCTATTCACCTCCTCTTGCTGCTGTGTGCTACTCTTAATTAAATTGACTTAAAGCAATCATTAAATTAATTATGCATCAATGCAGGAAAAGAATATTTTGAAAAATACAGAATATTGTTACAAATTTCCGCTTTGCTAACATACGGCCCCGCATCACTAGATCGTGGATATTATTTTCAAGAGAAATGTACTTCAGAATTGTTTTACCTCCAAGTTTCTTTACTTACAATCTACTCTTTAAGGCTACGATTATTAACATTTATTTTTAGCGATACTTTTTGACTGCTCAACACAGCTATTGTTATTCTTTACTCGAATGTTCTCGTGCGACTCAATGTTCTCTTACGACTGAAAACTGCCTTCCGCAAATAGTCCGCTTATATACATCTTTGCAAGCATGCTACGATCACCTAACTTCATGGCTTCATTTTTACTCCGTTAACCTGCTTTTCTGCTGATCGTTTTCCTCGGCTGGCAGCTGCATGAGGCGCCGCCCATATGCATTAGGGAATCTATTACTTACGAAAATCAATCAGTTAGCATTAGCTGGATTTAGGATTTTCGTATGCGTGAATAGGTCGCTTGTATGTGTGTAACGGCCGCAAGTTTGTTTAAGAAGAAAAAGAAAAAATAGTTTTATTAGAGAGAGGGACAACAACAACTGCAATTCTCAAATATAACAGTAAGTAAGAAAATGGCACTTAGATACCGCCGAGTCATTTATACCCGTGAGCCTTATCCTCAAAAATACTAGAAAAAGGAAAGAGAAAACGAAATATCCATACACTGTAGAAGCGAGGGGGTGTGACTGATTGTTTTCTATATTTGTAGAATAAAAATGGAAATTTGTATCGTTTATCTGGACAGAGAAAGTGGGCGTATACTTTGGCAGGCTCGGGCACCTTCATCTTCTTTTGGGGCGATATCTTCACTTTGGCGAAGGGGAGAGTGTTTATCGCAGATACTACACAGTTGGGCAGACGGACACATGGATAAACGAACTGACGCACACGTCTACTATGTGAATTTGATAGAGTCTCTCTGATTGCTGCAAACGGTTTAACCAGGAAATCGATATCCTATAATGTTGAGTAGCTGTGGCTAGTTTTCCATTCCATCCAATACAAATGCAAATTTTTGTATCTTTAGTGGTCTATAAGTAACGGGCAGAAAACCAAATTTGTTTTATTTTTGAAAACACAGGTGACCTAAGAATTTTTTGTAGGTGGGCGTGTCCTTTAATCGATTTGGCCCAATTTCAAGATGAAGAGAGTGCATGAATTTCCAATGTTTCTTGTAAATTGAAAGCAGATAGCTTTCGTTTACCGCAGACATTACGCAGACAGACGGACGGATATGCTTTAATCGATTTAGAATCCGGTGCTGCTCAGGAATATATGCACTTCGCGAGATCTCTGAAGCTTCCTTCTGGGTGTTGCAGCCGTTTTGATAAAATTCGTATACCCCTCATCCTTCGGTGATGGGTACAAAGGCAAGGAAATGAATGGAGATTTGCTGCCAGTTTTCTTCATTGAATAAATAATTTAGATTTATTGCAAATATATTGAGCGTAATATGAAAAGAAGAAAGTGAACATAGCCAACGATCATTCCACATACTTATGCTCGTGGAGAAAAGCTGAAGAACACAATATATATGCAAAAAGCAAACGCGATAATAGAAGAAACAGAGATAAGAGAAAAGAAATTATTGCGACTGCTAACGTGTAGGAGATTAATTACGAATCAAGGTAAAAGGCGTAAAAGGACCGACTTTGTGCGTTGACAGGAAAGCTTATTGAAAGGACAAGCAGTTTCGTTCTCGTTTCGTAGAAACGCTTTTGTAAACAGTTATTATTACACCCTACACCACTCGGGCCGCTAAGTTCGTGCGAACGTATGTAACGCGCAGAAGAGCTTAAGATGGATCGACCTTCTATTATATCGATCGATTCAAAAAATGATTCTCTGGATTGCAGTCGATTCTCTTAGCTTGTCTGTCCGTCTACGTAAGTTTTGAGATATTTTGGTGAAATATGTTGCACTAAAGTGCTTTGACCAAGCATTCGACCGACCGTATTGAAATTGCTTTGGATCGGTTCACTTTTGCCACCATTCCGCCCTGCTTTGAAAAGGCGTTACATGCAAAGAAATTGCAATTTCCAAAACTTGTTGACAGAACTCTTTCTGTAGCAGCATTATATAGTCGGCCTTGCCCGACTATAAGGTTCTTACTTGTTTTCATTTATTTTTCTACCCTACACATGTGATACAAGGATGTATTGAACTATCGCGCTTTCTGATCCGAGGACAAACGGTATTGAAATTGGTTCAGAACCAGTTTTTTGAAATGCCGTAACTGTAGGGTATACAATGGCGGGTCATGTCCCACTAAAGTGATTTTACTTGCTCTTATTTTTTTATTTTTTGATATGTCAGTTTTAATGGACTAAGCCAATCAAACTACCGCAGTTATATGCGATAAGATAAAATTCCTTACTCCTCTTAATTATATTTGTATATGATCTAAGCGGCAGCCTTTCTTAGGAAAGGGTAAATATAATTTATTAAATCCGACCATTTTTATTTTATTATTTTACGTAATTTTTTAAAACAATTTGTATTTACTTATAGTAACTAAGGTTAAATAAACAACTACAAAAAATATAAAATAAATTGATATAAAGATTAAAATTTTTCTTTTATTGCCTTATAATTATTATAAATACTTCACTGTGCTAATCATTAAATGAATTATTTATATAATGAGTAAGTATGAAATTAAATTAAATTAAATTTTTTAATTTTTCAAATTTTTTTTTTTTATAACTTTTTTAATAATGGTTTCCAAATGGATATTTCCATATAGAGACTGGCGAGGTTATTTGAGGCATCTTCTAAAATTATATTTATAAAAGTTCTGTGACTTTATTAACAGGCCCTTATCACTTCCATTAGGCCAGCAAGGCGAGCAAGGCCAAGCATGGTAGAGCTACAATAGTAAAAGTAACATATTATCGTTAAATTAAGATTTTGTTTAACATCCTACTTTTATACAATTATTTGAATACATTATACGCGGAAGCGCATTAACAACCTTCGCAATCTATTGTAATTATCAAATCAAGTTACATTTATACAATTTATAAAAACCGCTACTTATGTCACAAACAACTTTTAATGTCACAGAAATAGCTAACGGATGACAAAAATGCTTAACAAAAAGTTATCATAATTTTTATAATGCAATAAGAAAGAGTTTTACAAATTTAAAAATATATTGTATTTAACTTTTTTCACTTTTAATAGAATGGAAAACACCCTGTCGCCCAATTATGTTTCATTCTTTTCGTTCGTCAGCTCTGCTATTAAATGCTTATTTACGCGCTGTTTTTGACAACTGTACAAAATAAAAGAGATTTTCACGCAAATAGTTTTTAGTTAAAGACTTTAAAATTTCGCAAAATTTGCCATGAATTCAAAAGTAAGTTTTCCACTGTAGATAATAATGAAAATAGTGAACATTAGAGTAATTGAAATGCGAAAGAAAACGTAGAATGAAATTTTTTTGCGGGAAACCGAGTGACGTCGTCAATGTCACTGTATATACCTCGGCAAGTGTCAGATCAAAACTGAATTCCTTAGGGCGGTCAGCGGAGGAGGAAACTTGTATGCGTTTTGTTTGCAAACAGTATTTTTTACCATAAAAAACAATCAAAATATACGAGTGAGGAACATAGAGAGGAGAGGGTGAAAAATTGTTTTTATTGTTATATTATTATAATAAATTGGACAGACATTTGTTTTGTTGTCGATAAGTGGAAGAGGTTGTGAATGAAACAAATCAAAAGAGGGCAAAAAACAATAATAATAAAACTTAAATATTTAATATGAAAATGTTATTTTATATATACATTTGCAGGTGGGTGAAATATTCACCGCAGCTGGTCAGGCATTTAGTCGTTTAGGAGATTTGACAATGCAATTGCATCCAAGTACGGAATCACCGGCTGAGTAAGTTAAATTTTATAAAAATTAACATTAAATCTCTTTTTTTTTTTGGTTTTTTTTTTGCTTTTTAATTTTGGAGACGCATATGAAAAATGATAAGTTAGTGACCAAAAGAAAAAAAGAAGTGCAAACAAACAACTTAACAACTAAAAAAAGATACTATTTAAAGTACATGAAGAGTGGAAATATCTTAAAGAGACCAAGGTTTAAAGTGATCATGTTTATCCGAAGTGAAACGTCAGTAACAAGCGGTAGTGAACATAAAAGATGAACGGACTTCTACTGGTCGTTTTGCTAGCTGAATGCAATTGTTACATTCACATAAATTAAGCCACAAATTGTAGTATTTTTCCATAAGACGTAACGGTGAGCAACTTAAAGATAGCTCACGATCATCCTAATCAAGCTGAAAATAAGCATTGGACATTCAAGATGAATGAGTTGTTTTAAATATGTCCGTCTGTCTTCTGTTTTTTAGCTGTCATCGAAGCAAAAGTTAAATCAGAAGACTGAAATGCAAAGTACGTCTCCGATGGCCCGTGGCTGAGTTTAATTTTGGGTACGATTTGCCCTTAATTAGGCCAGGTCATGTAACCTACAACCTAAAACAGATATGATGTACAATTACCAAAATAAATACCAAAAATTTTTGCCATTTTTCTATATTGGATTGAGGTGTGTAAGTCTCGCATTAAAGCGATTTAAATCTTTTTCTGAATTTTTAATTTGATTTTACTATAAATATTTAATTAATTAAGCTTATATATATAAAATAATCAGAATAAAAAAATATTTTCGTTCTCTCGCTATCTCCATCGTCATCAACACAACACTTGAATGAACAATATCTGCAACATTCTTATTACAGTAAATGGACAGACGAAGAAATGGATATGTTGCACGCATCCATAATACGATTTTCAGATGATTTAAATAAAATCAGTTTAAGCATCAAAAATAGAACAGTGTAAGTGTTTTAATTAATAAGAAATTTTGTGAAACCTCTCTTTCTGATAACCAGGATATAGCGAGAGGGCAATATAATACGAAAACAAAAATCTCCCTAATAGTGCTTTTTTTTCGCACATTTTAGCTCACAAATAAGGCAGACGCTGAAAAAGAAGGCTTTTGAAGATGCTGGCATTCCAGCAAAACAAGTGCCGGTACAACAAGTGCAAAATGTTATACAAACGGTACAGCCTTTACAACAACAGCAACAACAACAACCTCAAATTCAGCAGCAGCAACAACAGCATCATATAGTTAGGCAGCAACAGCAACCAACAACAATTATAACTAGTGCTACGCCGCTCGCCACAACGACTCAACAACAAACAACGCAACAACAACAGCAGCAGCAACAGCAGCAGCAACAATCGCAATCATTACAACAGCCGCATCAGACAGTGCATATACAACATGTCCAACATTTAGTACCTGTTCAACAGGCAATACAGACTCAAGCGGCGGGAACGAGCCAATCTCAAATTATCCAAACGTCCCCTAAACCAATCATTATACAACAGGCATCAACCTCGCATGCCTTGCAAGTAGGCGGTAACGTCGTTAATAGCAACGTGCAGGCAGCGGGGATAATGACGCCACAGATTTCTCAACCCCAGATAGTGCATTTGCAACCGCAACAATTGCAGCAACTGCAACAAGCTCATGTGCAATCGCAACATCAACAAATCGTTCAACCCGCCGTTCAATCCACCTCGTCTACGACGACTACAACAACGGTAACGCTGCAGCAATTTCAACAAATGCAAGCCCAGAAAGCTTTGCTAGCGGCAGCCGCAGCAGCATCTTCGGCGGCCAATATAAATGCAAATGCAAGAACAAATGCTGCCGTTACAAACGCGACGCCGGCAACGACCACCTTGTCTGAAAGTGTAGTTATTCAAAAGCAACCCACAGCAACAATTGTTGCTGTTTCCAATGCCAGCAAAATATTGGCGGCCAATAATGTGGTCGTCACAAAGACGGTTGCCATTAATAATGCTAAGAATGCCACTGTCGTGTCTACAGCTGCTGGCGTTGCGGCTGCTCCTGTTGCTGTTACTCCAGTGGCTATACCAACTTCGGTGGCTTTAAAATCTGGACCTGACGTCACCATGACCTTAAATCGCATTAACACCCAAGAGAATGAAGTAGATGTTGAGGAGTGTTTGCCTGCTGACGTGGTAAAATTGGATTTCGCTGGCGAAGAAGTCGCCGGATGAAATTCAAAGTCTGGGCCAAGAACTACAGCAGTCTCTTTGCCAGCCACGCGTCCAGTCCGCCCGACAAATGCCAATTTAGAATTGCCTGTCACCAATCTAAGTGTTGCGGACGTTAATAATCAAGTTTCCCATGAAATCGAAGATTTTTATTTTTAAATCCATTTAAATCCCACACAATCCCCAAACACACGCATAGAAATTTTTTAATCATCATTAATTGGATTTTTTCACATTTTCACAATTTAGTTTTTTTTTTTTAGTTAAGCGCAAAAAAAAAAAAAACGCGAAAGAAAATTCTTAGTTTTAACTGTTACAACAAAAACAAAGAATAATTAAACATTATTGAAACTTTAAAAGAAATAGTAAAAAAAAAAAAACGATAAAACTTGTGGTTAGTATTTTATTTAGGGTATAAAAGTGTACAAATTAATAAAAAAAAAAAAACAGTAAAATATTAAAAAATTTCATTCATTTCATACACTTTGCTACAACGTAAATGCAAACATTCCCAATTTGTGAACAGCATCTCTTGTCCAGAAGTAGTGGAACACTGGGTTATAACTTCTTAAAAAATATCTGTAAGGCGATGATGATTTATAATTATCATTATTATCATTATAATTAATTTAGCCAGAGAAATAAATTCGAACACTAACGTCTTCAAGCAGTAGCAGTAGCATCTAAGACTATCGGGTTTCTTGAAAGTTCCACCGCACTGGCGATCATGGGCGTGGACTCAAACGATGAATAGCTTCACACTTCTTTGAAGTTAGGTGAGCATTTACCAATGGTACCAGGTTTCCCAAAGAGAGAATCGATATATTTGTGATTACTATCATTGAAGGGTATATAACCGCCTCAGCCCGTCTATCTAATTGCCTTTTTTTCACCTTATCGGAAAAGGACTGACAAACACCGAATCGAGTTTTCATATATTAATTTTTTTTTTAAGAGAACGATATGCTCCCCTATACCTGTGCACGATAGTGGGCGTAGAGAAGTGAAAGAAGAGCGAGAAGGAGGTAGAGAATGATCGCGGCCTGGTGTCCACTCTGATATGAATTAATTCCAACTCACAACTTAAATTGGAAAAACTCTAGAAAACTGTCGTCCGTTCTTGTCACAGATCACTAAGTTGTAAATTACAATTTGTAGAAGACAACAATTCAAAATTTGGTTTTAATACTTCCCGACATTTCTTCAATTCGCCAAATCATGAATGAACTTTCTTACCGGCTTTTTTTTCTTCATCCAAATGATCAAAGTTGCAATTTATATAAATCGTTCATTTCGCAATTAATCCATGCGAGTTACTTTGAAGTCAAGTATTGCTATATGATTCTTAAATAGTTTTAGCAACGAGGTGCTGTCTTCTAATCATTTGAATTATATAATATATCAGTAATAAAGCAAATGTTGCATTGGAAAAGAATGTAAAAAGTATGCTTCAAAACATTCATCGACTAGTGGTATGATTCGCTTTTTATCATTTTCTTTCATTATATCTTACACCACTTGTGGTATAGTAAGTATAGTAAGTTAGTATATAATACGCGGAAGGTCTCAATTTAGACTCACCTTTTTTATTATTATACCGAGCGATTCAGAATCATAATCCGAATTGATCTAAGCCTGTCCATATAAGTTTGTGTTCAAGCTGCAGATCGCAATTCTTGAGATATTTTGATGAAATTTGCTACAGTGATTTGGTTTGACTCTAGGTCGTCTCGGCCCATTTTTTCGGCCACTCCCGATATAAGTCCCTATTCTGAAAAGTCATCATATGAAAAAAAATTGTAATTTTCAAAATTTCCCGGCAAAAGTAGCTAAGTAGTAGTATTTTGGCATTCAAAATTGGTTCGAAAACTTTGGCTCGGCTGGGACAATTGTTGAGCTTCTAATTCCTGAATAAATATGCTACGATGCTTGCTAAAAGTGATTCTTCGCAGATTTGGGAAGATAAACGCTCTTGTCAGCTTACCAGGAGCTTCTAGAAACATCTATTCCCTAAAGATAATAAAAAGTCAATCGCCTACGAAGCGTCCGATATTCTTGACACTTGAATATGTTGCAATAAGTTCATGATCTAATCTACTATATTTAGCTTCGGGCGGAGATGACATCGTTTCGAAGAAGACTATTCGACTTCTCTTACCTTTGAACCGTCAACCATCTAATCTAATCTAATCCGTCAACTAATCTAATTATGCGTCTTATTGTAAGAATTCTTACGAATCCCGATACGATTATGAAATATTTGCCAGGTAGTTAGCATCGGATAGGCGGCTACTCACTCATCCAAAATGTGATAGGAGGCTTCAACCATAGCTTCAGGAGATAAATGGCGGCATTACATTCCGTGTAGAAACCAGTGACTAAGCGGACGTTACTCCTCGGTAACTCCATGTGCTAAAGTGGGGGATTTTATAACTTCCTTTGCTTGCCGTAAATCGGCGGCTGTTTACGATACACTCTCTGCGTGATTCCCAATTGATGTGAAAACCTAAAAGCTAAGCGATGAATGACTCTACTACCAAATATATCTATATACATATATGTATGTATATATATATATGTATGTATGTGTAATTATATATGTATGTATGTGTATATATATATATATGTCTTTTTACCTAATTTTTTCAATATTTTTTGTTTTTAATTATTTTTGGGAAGCAAGTATTGGTATTGGTACACAGTGGGTTATTAACAACTATAGACTATAATGTCAACATTTGCTTAAAGTTAATGAAAACTATTTTCAAAATATTGAAATTTAAAATAAAAAAGTTAAAACAATAGCGGCAATAAAAGTTAGGCAAGTTCTTGCCGTAATAAAATACCAAAGTGATATCTTGTGCACAGGTAAAGACATGTTCATGCAGGCCTTTAAAGCAGATGGGGTCCAAACAATTCACCTACATGATCTAAGTTTGATATAATTAATTTTTGCGTCCAATTTTCGTAATCATTTCAAGGCGGGTTCGCATGACACTGTTGACTTTCTTTCACATTTATATGAAATAAAAAATCACCGCATTTTCAATTTAAACATAAGAATGAATTATATTTTTTTTTTTTTGGTTAGTAATAAAGAATTTTTTGTTAAAGACATTTCAAAGTAACGTGTTCGCTACGCTTATTTTCGATGGGAGGAAAGCGTGTCGCCATTATTACATACGCACCAGCAACTAAGGCTATCGGATTTTCTCTTCTTTTTTTGTAGAGTAGATTGGATAGTTTGTTGAGTCGCTTTAATAAATTCAAATATTTTTTTCATGTCCTCCAGGTACTTTCACGATGTCCATAGGGTTAGATGGTTCGAAAACGAATCTTTGAATATTAGAAAGTTTTTGACAAGATTTTGTCTACAAGCGCAGATCGAAATCCGCAGTAGAATCCTTAAGAAGCCATTGATATGCTGCAATGGCATGGCTAAGGCGTGTACTTGCAAATCTTGTGCTCTCGAGGCTAATTGGATATCGAAGTGAAGCGTGGTTAGGATTAACATGAAATTAATGTGGACGTCAGTACTATCGATTTTTTCGATTAGATTATAAATCTTCGACACAACGAAGTCTCCGTTTAAATTTTCGCAGGCTAGCAACTTTCCCAATTAGCAAACGCGTTAAATCTGGTAAAAGGTGGCATTTTCCCACTCTTAATATTGAGGTTGCCGAGTTGCCTCCCAATTGCTGAGATTAATATTTTAATAAAATTTATTGTTTTTATTAAAAATCTTCAAGAAATCCAAACAGTTTTATATTTACAACCAAATTTATTTATAATTTTTCAGTTACCACTTAATATTTAAAGCGGTATTTAACTTCTCTACAGCATGATAAGTGGTATGCAAAAACATTTTTGCTTTTTCCGTATGAAAACCATCAAAGAAATTGTTGTACATTGATTCGCAGGTGGAATTGTTAGGATTTGATTGTGGCAATTGCTTATATAAATGTTCCAGCTGGGAAGTTAGTTCACGCACTGTTTGGCCCGAAACTGGTCGTATTTGAGCACCACCGTTTATGCAACCTTAACAAATGACAGAAGTTTATATGTGCTAGATAGCAAAATGCTTGCCAGCCCAAAAATTTACCTGATGGGCAGGCCATTACTTCGACGAAGTGATACTGTGTTTTTCCTCGCTTTAGCTTTTGCACCAAATTTTGTATATTTCGAAAACCGTTGGCTATAGCAAATTTTAACAAGCATTTCCCATCCTTTTCTAAAACAACTTCCCGGAAATCCGGATTCCTATAAGAAATAAGAAGCAGTATTGGTTGCCTCAAAACCTTTCAGAATTTTCTCGAAACCTTAAGTTTTTATATTCTAACGTCGCTACATCCATATCAAACAAATGCTTTGCGGAATATTTGAAAATATGCTCGGAGTAGCCCCCAGATGTACTCGACTCATAACCCCATATAGTGTCTGAAGACCCATTGTCATCAACGACATCGAAGACATCATCAAACTTCGAAGCGGGATACTTTTCTAAAGACTCTGAGCCGAGCATTTGTTCAATTTCAACTTGAAAGAAAAACTTATTGAAAATCGTTGAACAAGCAAAAGCGAAAGGTTGAAAAAGAACCTACTCGATGTTATAACACAATCCACGTCTTTAGAATTTTCTACTTCACTAAAGAAATCTTGCCGAGAGGCTTCCAATTTTTTATCGTAACACGGCATAATCGTAACATGATAGATCTGTTCTGCTTTCACTTTTAATTTTTTTGCTAACCACTGCTTTACTAATATCCCCATAATCTGCTGCGGAGAACGCGTAGTTGATAGGTAGGGCAGAATGAAGTTTCCATGAGTCTTTTCGGCATAGCAAACCCAACCCGGACAGGAAGACGTTAACATAGGCAATGGTTGCCCTTGAGATTTACTACGAAAGCGATCTATAAATTCTCGACGACATTCTAGCAAAGCTAAATCATCAGCTATTTTCGTATTTAATATAATATCTGCTCCCAAGTGACGTAAATACCCAGACAAATGTTTGACGGTGTTTTCAACTGTTAAACCATATCTTTGCGCAAGACTTAACACTGGCTGTTGCGATATTGTAAACACTATCACACGAGCTTGATTTGCGAATTTTTCATTGGTCTTAAGGGATTGATTTTCATTTAAAACTTTTAGTAGCTCCTCTTGACTTTGTTGAGTGATTAACACTCCTTCAGCAGAAGTAATGCAACCTGAACAAGCTAAACAATCTTGCAAAGTGATTTCAACTTTTTGCAATTTCCGGCTGCCGTCCTAAAACGAAAAACAAACAATATTTTATGTACTTCTTTAGGGCATAAATAAAATACAAACCTCGGTCTCTTGATAATAGCCGTCATCCTGAATGGAAATCTTCGCTCCAGTTTTAGACTTTGTTTTCTCTATGATTACAGGCTTAATACATTCCTGAAATGTATTATTTTTTCTATTTTATTAGCTTAGAGGCTGAAATTCATAGTATTTTTGTTATTGATGAAATTAAAAAGCTTACTTGAGATGGTGTTATGAAATCATCCAAATCGGTTAATTGCAATGCTCCACTAAAATGTGACATTTTTTTCTACGTATTCCTTGAAAAATAAGTTCCTTTAATATTCTTTAACTTCTTATACATCGATTTCTAATATCACTTAAAGCAATACAATGCATAGAACGCGTCATTATACAGCTGTCAAAAAAGTTGAACGAAAGCGTGAGTTCGAGCATCTAGAACAAGATTTTTTAATAAATGTCTATGAGTTTATCGTTCCTACACGGAATTGTAATTATGTATATATCTTAACAATGTTTTCATTAACTAAGTTAATGCATGAATACATCCATTACAAGAAGAAACTGAACATGGCAAGTTCCATTGGCAGCGTAAAAAAAAGAAACAGCGATTATGTACGGCGTTAATTAAGTTTCATTTTCGAGTTTCGACTTCTTTTGCTAAATGTATGCTCATAATTTTACAATACAACAATAAGAATTAATTAAACGTAAAGAAGAAGAAGCAAAGAACATGAAGAAGAAGTAACTTACACCAAAGAACTGTCCATACTGTTGTCAATATTACAATTGAAATTAAATAAATTATCTAAAATATTCTACAATTAAAGTGAATTTTAATCTATAGCTTGCAAACAATTGCAATCGTCGTCAGAAGTTTCACTAGTTTCTACCATGAGACAAATAGCGTAATAGGCACTTAAAGCAATCTTAATGTCCAACGGCACAGTAAGAGAAGCAGAAGAGAGCTGATAATGCAAATTGTTCACACTAACTTAACTAATTTCTTACAATAATGATATAATTACTTTTTAACAGAATATTCACTTAAATTTCTCACTCTTTAACAGAATCGAAGCTTTGCTTTTATTTATAGAAACAAATTTTTCTTTTCCACTTAGTAGGCTGTGATTCGTACACTTTAGTACGCTGTAAGGTGTTTATTAAATACTTTTCAATTTCTTCCACGACGTTAGAACGCCATTTCAACTTTAAAAATAAAGGGAAACTGTTATTCACCCTTTTCATCCGTCTCTCGGCTGTCTGATAACACCTCCAAGGTTGAGGTTCCACCACCAGCAGTTCACTTAGCGAACATAATTTTCTCAGAAACCCTTGTAGTCCAGTATCGTCATGATTGAGATGAATCCACATAGTGACAGAAAAGCAGCAAACAGCATCAAATTTTTTTCGCTTGTATTTATCCAAATAATTTAGTATTTTCGTAAAATCCTCTGCAGCCATAACATCCAAACAGGCAAACTCAATATAATCACAGTTATTGTCGGCTTGCGCTCGTTTAATTAGCTCAAGATCCAAGTCCACGGCATATATTTTTATATTCCTAGAAGGGAGTACTTGTCTAAGGAATTTTTGTAGCAGCTGTGTAAAAACACCGGAATTACAGCCAACATCAAGCACTAAATATGGTGAGTCCTCAGAGCCTTTTTCTAAAATCCAATGCTCTTTGGATAGTAAGTCAAGCCGTTGCTCTGCCGAATTGAACTGATAATAGTTAATGAAATTGCCAAACTGCACAGCTCCTGGATTTCGATATTCTTCCTGCGGAAGCCCCATTATTCTAATTAAATGTTTAGAGATAATATAATATAAAGAAAGAATGTACGTAAACAAAAAACTTGACATTTGAGCAGACACTTAAGATAATAGAGATGGTAAACTAATATCTACAGATAGAACAGGAAAAGTCGATAAATTTAAAAAAATTAACGAAAACCCTATATGCTAACGGGATGATGGAACAGATTCTCTAGAATAAAAAAGTTTATGTCTTCTGTACTTATGCTGCAAAAGCCAAGCGATTTATTACTATTGTTTATATTTGCAGTTTTTGCTTTGTTGTTTTGCTGCATTGTTACATCTTCAGAACGCAAATTTATATATTTTATCAGTACTTTTACCCAAAGTTTTTGCTACTAATTTTTGCGTTGTTATGAATGCAACCATACGAGAAGAGTTACGTTTTCTTGTTCTCAATTGAAAGTCTAAATGAAGTATTTCTCCAAATGGCCACTAGGGAGCAGCATTTACGTATATGACGAAATATCTTGCTCGAAATGAAACGGCATTTCAATCCTACAATTACAACAAAATATATCAAGTTTTAGTATACAGTCTACCAAAAGTGATATGAAAAACTTTGTTAATTAACAAGTAACCACTTTGCTGCTGTTGCAAAATATTTGATCATTTTTTTGTATTATTCGGGTATTTTCAACTCGATCAGAAATTCATATATCTTTTCAAAACGTTGACGTGTTCGCTCCTTTTGATCGGTTATAGATTTACAAAATTTTATTGTTAGTTTGCTATATTATTTGATGCAGAATTCTTACTTTTCGAACACAAGTTCTATAAATATATATTTGTATTTCTTTAACATCTCATATTAACTTCGGATTGTTTAAATCTAATCTTAAAAAAACTAATAATTCTCGATAAAAAAGACGGAAAGATATTAAAATGTTTAATTGATAATCTTATCTCAAGTAAACTTGAAAGGCGAAAAAATTTTCGTGCCAATATTCAAACACATATAAAATAAACTTAATCGTACTTAACTTTAAGATTGCCCTGATGAGTAGCTTGTCACAATTTAGATCGGTCGACGTCTATATGTTATTATTTAAAATGATTTTTCAGATACCTTTCAGATAATTGTGGATAGATCACAATCACTTCTAAAGTTGATCGTGTATGTTTGTCGTAATGCTTAGTGTAAGCATGCATGTGCTACGAATTTTATGCTTTCTTTGGGAGAGTTTTGACTGCATGCCTCAATGGAGACATAATCTCATGCTAAGCATGTATGTATTTTGTGAGCTCTCCTGGGTGAAAAGCCATCGTACGTTAGCTAAAGAAAATTTCCCGTTTCATAGAGCAGAGACGACAGATCGCTATAAATGTTGACCTGCCCTCCGCGTTCGAGATCCCTTCGCCTGAACTGGTTGTAACTAAAATCGTAATTAACATTAAGGACAAAAAGGCGAGATTGCTGTTCTTAATGTCCTGCCTACAAACTAGTTAGCCCAGTTTCCCTCTGCTTCTTCCCTTGACAACTTTCCTTTGATGACTAAGGCCCCAAAAACATTTACCCATACGCAGTTAAATAGAATGAAACAATATGCGGGACTTTTTAATCTCTTCAAAATGACACTCGTTGGAGAAGGCTTCCTTTTACGATTTGCCAGGGAATGTTTGCAGGATTTAACTCGAGAATGCTTTTTTCAAAGCATTCTTTTGTCACTAGCGCTCCCAAAATATAGTTAAAGTTATCTTTGGTCAATTAGCTGTTTATGTGTGATTTTATATATAAGAAGGACACAATTAACTTACATAAAACTATATATAAAAGCATACATACATAAATACATACATACATACATACAAGATATATAAAGAAGAAAATAAACTAATTAATGATATTCGTAATAGTAGCGATATGGGTCGGCATAGTGAGCGTCGGTCATGCCAATATTCGGAGAATTAGTTTTCTGCAAGGGGCGGATAACGTAGGTACTGCGTCTGTGAAAAACAGAAGCAAAAGTTATGAATTTTACAAAAGAGAAGCCACGGGCAGAGAGGCTGCCCGCATTTATGCTCGCTTACCGATTATGATCTCCGGCATGAACTTGAACACTGGTCTCTTCGTGGTGATCGTGGGAGAAGAGTTTTTTCAAAGCAATTATGCTGGCTATGGTTAGGGCGACTTTACTAATAACCAGCGCCTTACCGGCTATAGCTGCCAAAGCTTTAAGACCAATCGGTCCTGCAATGCCCATGGCAGTGAGCAGGGCGGCTATTACGTATTTCACTCCATGACTTTTATCCTTCTCCTTCTTGTCGTCGCCGCCATCGTCGCCGTGACCTCGGCCCACGCTCATATCCACTTTGAGCGAATGGGTCCGCGCGAGTTTATCCAGCTTTGACATCAAAGCTTGATCTATAGGCGCCAGACTATTAAATGATCTGGCATCGGTTAGGACTGGAATGATGCTCTGCTTTTCAGTGTCATTTTGTTTTTCTAAAACGACTCCATCCATAATTCTGATGGAGTCTAGATTAATGGCTCTTGTCAAGCCATTCAAGGCTTTTTGTTTTAAACAATCCATGAAATTGTTTCTATTGTGACAATCATTGTAAACTTTGCGGATTATACGAAGTTCGGGACCGGGCCAAGATGATTTTGCTATTGACCGCGCCCTATGCTCAACCGTTAACGGTGGCGATGGTGGTAGCGAAGGCAAGACGCCTTTATGCCTTCTTTGTAAACTATGAACCGCTTGCAAGTTATTTAACACAAAGCAAAACAACAACAGTAAACATTTGAATTTGATGGTAGTGTTGAACATTTTAAGGCAATAATTTTATATATGTTTTGTTATTATGAAATTTTTGCACTTTTTCCACCACGCTTCGAAGCCTTCAGATCTCAGATCAGCACTGCTGCACTGCTGACTATTGTAAACGTTTCTAAATGCAACTGCAGTGAAATTATTACGCGCAACTGGCTTTTATAAAATTTAATACAATGCTTGGCTAAATCATTGATATGGAAACTATTGGCGTGCTTGGCATCTTTAGCATCCATCCATCCATCCATCCGACTCTCTTAGCTTAGGAAATACTGATAAGTCTCTAAGCTGCAGTGCAACCGTTGTGTTGCTTAATTAATTTTAATCATTTGCTTATATTTACGTTGAGTTGAGTCGTTTGAGTCGTTGAGTACTCTTTTCAGTTGTGGACCTTGGTTTTCTTTTGCTAATCAATAATTAAATATGCTGCACATATCCACTTATCCTCTACATTAACGCATTCGCGTTTATAGTTTATAGCTTCTTATGTGTAAATCGCATTAGAAATTCGATGTGTTTGTTAACTGACACGATTTTCTTAATCATCCAACCATTTTCAGTTTCTCTCTCTTTACTTTAGTGTATTGCTTATCATATATAAACCCATGCGTGCGTGTGTGTGTGTGTGTGTGGGTAGCATAGTATTGGTTGCACTTTCTTTAATTGTTTTCTTCATAAATCTCAGACAATTTCTAATATATTTATGAGGCATAATTTATTTCCAAATGCTTCTTCCATGTGTGTGTAGTTTTCTTTTCTCGTCCAATTTAAGAATTTGCATTTGTAGTTATTAGTTTTCGGTTGGAGAGCGTTCTTTGTAAAATTTGAAACACTTCTTTCTTTCCGCATGGATCAGATCTCTCGCTCACTTTGCTCGCCCCAATGACCAACATCTGCGTTATGCGTAGAAAAGAAATTTCACTTTAAACGATTCTAACTAATGATGAGAATGCGATAACATCTTTTTTACCAGCATACAAAAGAGTAATTTATAATTAATGAAAACTATGTGAACAAATTTGCAATAACGTGCAGTAATGCTTCGTTTAACACGTTCAATACCTCGTGCCTCGAGCCTCTTACAGTGAACTTTCCATGCATAGTGGATCGAAAGTATGGTCGTTCTTAGTCAAAAACAAGGAAGAAAGTTATACTCCGCGGTGTGTGCGAATCTCGCACACCCACCCGGCCGACCTTGCCGTCTTGGGGCTTAGCGTGTTTCTCTTTCTGGAAGTCAAACGTTCTTCGTTCTGTTGTTCTAATGAATTGATTTTTAAATTTCGTTTCAATGCGTGCCAATGACTACCCTTTCTGCAGTTACTGCGATCAAATTTGTTTCTTCCGCCTTTAATGACTCTTCATGTGGTTCAGCTTCGAAATGCTGCAGCAACTGAAACCCTGCATCCACTGTTAGGTCAGAAGAGAAACATGAAAATCGTCACATTTAGAATGAAAATATATTATGTGTGTATGTATATGTGTATGTTTATGTATGAAGTTGTTTTGTTGCCTGGACTCTACTGAAGTCCCTAAACGCTTGTGCACAATCAAAAGTTTCACCGAAATTCCTATCACCATAGAGACCGACTTCTAAGCTACTCAAACGGAAATTCATAACAACAGCTACATAATAATCTGGCGGTATCAGTGGATACCGATAGCGTCGAATAGTTGTCCTCTTTCTTCGCACTTTGTATCCACCACATAAGCACTTGGTCCACTTAAGGTTTTAATGTCCAAAAATACCATAATTGGATTATAACTGACACACTTTATCGCTTTCTACTCTCCAACTCTTTCCATTCGATACTTATATCGATGGTATTTTTAATAGAACATCTGCCCACTAAGCCGTTTGTGATGCTCACAACAATTAATTTCGAATTCACTCACTTGGCTTCTCGCATTCTACTCTCCAAGTCCATGTATGTGATATCCATATCAACGGTATTGTAGCGAGAAAATTAGTTCACTACGTCGTGATGCACGAGATATTCCATCCGGAGCACTTGGCTTTTCACCTTCTACTCTCCAAGCCCTTTTATTTGATACCCATATCGCTGGTATTATTAAGAAAAAATTAATCCAGCAGGTCGTGGTGTCCACCATACTCAGTTTAGAATTAACCCGTTTAGACGATTAATGTGGACACCGAGATTAATTTGGATATGGGTATCAAATAAAAGAACTCGGAGAGTAGAACGCGAAAAGCATAGTGGTGGGTATGCGAGAGTCGGCCCCTGCTGAATACGACTTTCTTACTTGTTTACTTTTTTACCGTCACAGAAAAATGGAAATTTTACTTTCGCTCCACATAAGGGCCTGCTTTTCCTGATAATCCCTTTACATATGTTGGGGTCTAAAGAATTGATTTACGTGGTCTAAATTCGGTTACGTTGATTTCTTTGTCAATTTACCATTATGGTCCACTTATGGTACAGGATATACTCAGTTCGTCCGAGGACGTCTGTAACACCCAGAAGGACCGTCTTTTATTTTCTATAAACGATCGGTTCAGAAAATGATTGTGATTATAAGCTCGTCTGTCCGTCTGTGCATCTGATGTGCCTCCATGTAAATTTGTGTTCTTGTGGTCTAATTTGACATAAAAATTACATTTGATCCACATGAGTCTATTTCATGGACACCACAAGAATTGTCGCGAATAGGAAGTGCCTTAGAGCGTGTACCACCAGTGATGTGGGGAATAAAATATACGAGCTGTGATAATGTAATCTGAACGAAAGAACTGAACGAAAATACTTTGTAATCCATTGGCTTTATATTGAAGCGTGTATGGATTCGGGGGTAACTTTAGTGTTTCAACTACGATAGATCATGCAGTAAGGCACAATCTTATGAAGCTGGTCTTTGGTTTCAAAATAACACACACACACACACACAAGGAACCAAAGGACCAAAATTATATTATTATTATTATTATAAATTTAGCCAGAGAATAAATTCTAACACTAAAGTGTTAAAGCACTAGCATGTAAGGCTTTCGGTTTTATTAAAAACTCTATCGCACTTGAGATTCGAACCCACGACCATTGAGTTGCCAGTTGAGACTCTTGCCTACTCGGCCAATCATCAAAGTTACACTACATCCTTAATATTGGGCAGAAAAACTTTGTCCAATTTCGTAAATATGACGTCAAAGATAAATAATAAAAATTATTTATTCATTCTCGCTCTGGATTTTGATCGTTTATGGCGCTAGACGCTATGGGCGAGAAACAGTGGATAATAATTTGGCAAGAGTTGGGCACGACGGCAACGTAGCCACGGTATCATCATTCCGAACTTAAGCATCCATTATCAAGTGGTCTGCCTTCCTTCCATCCTTCAGGATCTAGGCCTTGATCAACAAATAGGTTAAAGCGGCTTAAAGATAGCGCGGAAGAGCGGATCTCATGTGGTTAGATTATGACTTGTTTAACTGAACGGCGTCAAGTTAGTTTCTAGTTAATTAAGCTAATTGTTTCAAGGTTTATATGGTACAAATTCTGGACCAGAAAAGACTTGTAGTCATAGACTTACATTGTCGCCGAAAAATAGATAGAAGATCGTCAAAGAAAATGGTACACATTACAGTCATTTCTGTTCTGTTTCTAGTTCTGATTCTCATTTAATCGCTCTGCCAAGCAGCGAACATCGAACGAATGCTGTAATCCGCACTTGGTTTGGATTCCAAGACTGTGCAAGTTTCTTCGCGATCCCAAAGCAGTTCGGTTAGATAGTATTTTTTTTACAAGTAAAGACCTACTCAAGGAATTGGTTTCTGGGTCTTCAAACACGATTTGATAAATTACGAACCGAAATTACGGTTATAACAACAAACCCACTGGGCGTTTGAACGTTGCTATGACCCCAAAATATTTGCAAAATTTTCCATGGCCCAGATCGTGTGTAGGTTTAGTGTACTACTGTCGATTCTTGGCTTTGTAAAAAGCGCCTCCGTCTTGAACACCTCCGATAATATTAAATTTACGAAGCAGGTGCAAAACATTAATATTAAGCCAATAAAAGGATTTTTTTTCTGAAAAATTTGGATTCGTTTCTTCTTAAAATAATCAAGATGGGCTGCTTCATACGACCGGGCCCGATTGCTGCCCATTTCGTTTGAAGGTGACAGTTCGGATTGCTATGTTAGAGGACGTATTCCACCTGCACTAAGCTAGCAACGTGGCTTATCTACATCCAACCTTTAAACTAACGTAAAAGTCACTTGTATCAGTAATGTGCGTATATGAAGGGGGGGACTAATAAGTCGTGCCTTTTCAGTTCACTTGCTTCATAAGTATTATCTAATAAGTTTGCAGCTAAACGTGTCGGGTGCAGGCTTCATCTGTTTAAGTAATTGCCGCTATAAAGCGTTTTATTTCATCGTTAACTTTCAAGGCGTCGAACCTGATCCGACCTGCCGCCTCTTTTTCATATGGCATACACCCTATACATGCAACACGGCAATAGTCCGAAAGAAGTGTGAAGAGATTGATCGCGACCTGGGAGACGTATAAGCCAGCGATAAGCGTTGTGCCTTCACTGAAAGGTTACTCACATGAGGTAAAGACTAGTCTACCTGTGGATTGAACCTGGGTATGCCGACTTGGTAGTCGCAATTCTTGACTAGTGTATTGTGCGGTCGCCTTAGCAGCCTATGGAAGCGCAACACGCCGAACTATCCAAATGGACTGCTAAACAGACTGTTCGTCAATATATTACAAGCTCTGAAGGTGTAGTCTTAAAAATCTCTCGTAAGCTTTGGTCTAAGCAGCCAAGATGTCCAACTTCCCTCCCTCCTGGTAACTTCACTTACCGAGGCAATAAGTTTTGCGGCAAGATTTGAATTTGATTCTCATGTTGATGATCTAAAGTCGATGATATTAAAATTTTTTTTTTTTTTATTCACATGCCGTTAGCATTTAATTATGTAAAAGAAAAACAAAACCTTAGCGGTCAATGAAATCTTTTAACAGTTTATTAACATCGCCATCACATCATGCATAATCAACTCTTCAGCAGGACAATACACTCTAACTGACACGTAATGCGTGCTAAATTGTTGTTATATTTTAAATGTGTGATTAAAAATTTCTTTAAAAAAACAATTTTTAATAAACAACCATTTAAAGTGAGTGTTAAAGACGATTTAAGCGTAATTGAGAGACGATTGCACATTTGGTACACTAGCCCACTAAGTGAAATTGAATTTTTTTTTTTTTTTTCGCCACAAGACAAAAAGAAACGAAGAAAAGAGAGTGTGCAGCAAGTGTGAAAAAATGTATAGTATATTAAATAGAAGCACGTATGTGTTACATGTGTGTGTGTGTATGTGTGCGAAGATTTGAAATTAAACCTGTGATTAAAATCGAAAATAATTAGACAGAGAAAATGTTATAGCAGAGACACCGCCACAGATAAAGATGAGAGTAAATGACAAACTGTAGGAATTTGTATTGCATTATGCGGTGGGGAGGGGGGGGGGGGGGGGGGGGGGGGT
>KK502861.1:50512-125476 GCA_000688735.1 Glossina austeni | reverse complement strand
GGGGGGGAGGTAGGATCCTTTCAATGTCCCTGCTATTGCTGCGATAATGTTTTAAGGTAAACATTTTATGCGCATAACAAACAATTCATTACTTGATTAACTGGATTTGAAACATTTGTTATATTTGAAGGATGGAGTGGAGTTCAGCCGTTTCCTTTAGAAGCAACACCATATTGTTAAGTAAATGATAGCCTTTCATTAAATGCTGACATATGTACGTAAGTCACGTAAGTGCATGAGCAAAATAATCATCGTATAATGCACTTAAAAAAGCAAAAAGATATACATATATATATACATATATATATACATATATAGCGCCGCGATAACATAAGAGCTAATTTTCTATTACTGAAAGAAGTTCTTTGCAGTGACAAAATTATAAGATATTGTAACTTAACAACCCTAATAATACGGGTATTTGCCCGCCACAAACACGAAAAGTTTAATTTTCAAATCATTTTCTCGCATGACTTGAGTTATCTCACAAACTCATGTAATTGCTGCTGACCCCAGATCTATTATTACGGACAACAATAGCAATGCCATGTAGCTTTTAATGACTGATTGTCTGCATTCGTTAGGTAGAGTGGAAGCGTCCTGCGTTCCCTTCTTGCATTTTTACAGGGATTAATACGCTTAGTAAATTAATTTTCCCAAAAGGAAAAACGATAAGAAAAAATATTTTATAGTTACGTGAGCAGTGCTTTCAAATTTCCTCCAATGATGTAATAAAAAATACCGCGTCCTGAGTGGCATTGGTTGACGGCAAATGAAATGAGTATTGATTTTGTGAAGATTCAAAATATTTCCGATTACCTAAGAGCCAGGTATTTAAAGTGGAATGTAAAAAGACTCTACCGACACGTGATTTGAAAAATTTCGTGCTGGTAGCACTGATGCTTACTTTGCTCCAATGTCATTGGAAGATCAAGTCACAAGTGCTATCCAATTCATGCCAGCCGGTGCGCAAGATGTCGGCTGAATTGAATATCCACTGGATGATGCAGATTTTGGAAATCGAAGTCACTAACCCATTTGGGTGTCTGTTCACTTAACGGCTCTTGTAAAGAAAATAATCAATTATAAGATATTTACCATATTCCCGTATAGAGTCATGCCAGGGTGTAAAAAATCAGTTGGATGCGATTAAAACAGATCGAGGGGTAGTAAGAAATAAGGCCTTAAATATCCAAGAGTGGTATTAAGACATGATCATAGGCATGGCCAAATTTTAAATAGTTCAAGCATTTGATTTTCCGAAATATGCTTCGATCACTGCTCGGATGTTTGAAATTTCAAACGTATTCTTCCCGAAACATAAAGTGGCAGGCAACGTAATCATTTTCACTGTTTCCCACATTTCGCAATACGTTTAAAATAACATTTTTAAGATAAGAGTGTGGGGGGGGGGGGGGGGGGGGTTCCGCCAAGCTAATGTAAACATTATTTATGAACATGTGATTGCCTTTGCTGGTCATTTTCATTTTTAAAATCCTTCCTGTCCACATCCTATATTTTTCTACCTATGGATGAGTGGTGTAAATGAATTTTTTTAGACTCAAATTATCCGCATGAGTAGCCGCGTTGCCTACAATCGCGACCACCATATCTTCGGCCAGCTGCTAATTGGAAGATTGTTTTAAAAATCACACAATTCGGCACCATGTTCAGCAGGATTTAATCGGGAACCAGCAACTATTCATGGGCCAGCAAAGTGAGAACCTGCTCTGCCTTCTTTTCGCTTCGATAAAGACGTTTGCTTGCAGGCTTCTGCGGAAAAACACAAACAAGGCAAACACGACTGGTCGTTGTTTAGTTCAAACATTTTATGGGCATGGAAAATGTCATAGTAAGACTCGTCCTTTTAAATCGCTTGGGTTTTGTGGATGGCAGCGTTCTAACCGATATTTGCGGTAAATTTCATGCTAATACCATGTCTTTAGTGCGGAAAGTTTGCTTATTCGATTCTATCCAACCTCGGGAATAGCTAACACCAACGCGGTCATATAAGTCAGTATAGCATGAACAAGTAGTACATAAATTTACACATCGGTGACATATGAGGGCCTGCCTAAGGCAAAAAATCAATAGTTGAGGAGATAATTTAATTATCATTTTCCGTTCTGCTGCCCGCAGCGGGTTCCTCCGATTGAAAACTTGGCGGGGTTTGTGCATTCTTGATAGGCTTGTTAGGCAGCAGCTGTTAAATATTGCAGATAACCTCTTCTTCGTCATTTTGTGTCACTTCTTATATAAGTGATACGTAGATGATATAAGAGATGATATGAAACGGCGAACTTTACTTATATGAGAAACGACATGAGGCGACGAACAAGTTGCACGGTACGGAAGCTCCAAAAGCACTCGCATATTCACCGCCGCAAATGTTAAAGAGGAGCGAGATGAATATGAGAAAATCGCGGCTTTTCTTTACAATGACTTTCACGTGGACCAAGATGTACCTGAAAAGGTCTGCGTTATATTTCACGCCAGTATTTGCCATCGGAGATAGACGAAATCACTTTAGTTTTCGAATTTCGAACGAAAACTATATTTAATAAGATTTTAAATGTGAGAATGACCCCAGAATCTCATGCTGATCGAAAATGTATTGGATCGCGCGTCTCTTCTCTTTCAATCTAAAAAGTTGTAAATGCCTCAGCAACTGAACTTTACTCTGCAGTTGTCTTTTTCTTTCCGTTTTCCGTGAAAACATTATGCAACGCATTTGAGGAAACTGGTTATAAGAGCAAAAGGGAAAATCCTATGCTTTGAGAGGACCATCGTGTCCGTGCGTAATAAAACTAAAACATTCTTAATGGCAATGGACTTGCACTAGGTCTCTGAGAGTTGAAGTTTAAAGAAATTTGTTATTATAAAATAAATGCTTCGTATACCTGCATACATATATATATTGTAAATAAACGTAATGGCAGCGCGGAGATGATGAGCACATTGGTGCCTTTGCTGTTTTTCTTTTAAACGTACGGATTGATAAGGGATGTGTTTGCGATTGTGTTGGTTTAAATGAGGTTTTCCTTTTAGTTCTTTTGTGGTTTTGACTTTTCCTTTGATATAGAATTTTTCAATAACATCATTGCAGGTAGACAGACACACATGTTCACAAATAATAATGATTAAAGTAAAGAAATGAAAAACTTACGAGATGGAATGCTGCAAGTGATGGGCATGAAGTTATGCTTACTTGTTTTTCAAGTTTAAATGAAAAATTTTCCAAATGAAATAATCATTTGCTAAGACATTTAGATGAGGTGGGAACGAGAGGAGCAGGAAACTCTTATATAGCGAGAAGAGGCAGGAAATCAAATTCACTTTTTAATGAGAAATGGACGCCATTTTCTTGCTTTCGATGTTGAGTCCGGCCCAATAACCACCAAGGGTGGAATTGCATAACAGTTTTTTGTCTTAACAGAGATATATTTATGAAATATTACATGTCTACGTGGATGGGACGGGGATATATGGGAATACCAATAATAATAATAATAATAATAATAATAAAAAGAGTACGGAACCACCCCCAAAAGAAAGTAGACTAGGAATTGTGCGCATGTTATGAAATCATAATTTTGAATATGATAGACGGGCACATGGTCACGTATGTATAGCCGCTCAAAAGTACATACAGGCAAGAGGGTTTTTTCTCTGTTGGTATTTTACTACACACACATACGTGTGTACACATACGTGTATGTTCTTTCTTAAGGTTGGCTTTTCCTTCTTCTTGTGTTAGTTTGCCTAAGTTGATGTATTTAGATAAACGATTTTTACGAAGAAAGCCATAAAATTCTATGCATAAAGCTAAACAATCGAGCTTATTACAAACAATAAACCAATAAACCTTAAACGATCAATCAAATGATTTGTCTTTCTTTCTCGATATGAAAGACAAACATTTGCTTTTTTGTATATAGAACGAACGAAGTTTTCCAATTAAGCCACCAAAAATTTGTCTTCCTTCGTTATTGGCAATAAAATGTGTACAACAAAGCATGCAGACACTTATGCACACACACACATATTATATTGCTTGTTGCTCGTTGTCTTACAACTTCATTTAAGATAAGCACAAGACAAGGTATAAGGAAAAGTTGAATTGTTGAATGCTATAAATAAAAGAGAAATGCAAATAATAATAACAAATATTTATATAACTAAGTATTCATGTATGTCTCTTACGAGATGAACTGCATACTTTCCTAATGAAATAGAATATGAATGTAGGTTCATGCGTAGAGCGTGCATGTGAGTGCATGTGAGTGCATGTGAGTGCATGTGAGTTCTCTGCATTACTTTCGACAATTTTTCATAACAATTATTAACGGCTGCTTGAGCACATTACACTTGAACGAAGCCGGCAAGCAAGCCGGCAAGCAAGCCAGCAAGCAAGCAAGCAAGCAAACCAATAAACTCAAGAAATGATAAATTGTTTGTAAATTTATGAAAATGTTAAGAAAATTTTGCGGTTACAATTGTTTGTATTTGGCTTCGCACACACAAACGTACACCAAAAAGGTGAAAGAATAAAATCATACATAAACAAACATTAAAAGTTAAGTCAATATTTATTGTGCAAAAACAAGTTCATTAGCAACTTTTATTGATTATAGTTAGTTTGTTTTCCTTTGTTGATTTTATAATTAAGTTTTTCATGTGAATTTTCTTTACCAACTCAATAATCCATTTCATTCATTTTCCTCAACAACCAACCTACGCAAGTGAATTGCATTTGAAATATATGAGCAAAACTGCAATGTAAGTGAATTTCATACCACGACATGGGATAGGATCGCTTTCTCTTTTCCTTACGAATGGCCTGGACACCCGCTATCATATCACCATTTCAGAATATTTGTTTAATTATACCCTACACAACTCGTAGTAGAGGGTATATTATATTTCATTATGCCGATCGATTCAGAATCATTTTATAAATCGACACAAGCCTCTGACACGTTCAAGATACTCTGCGTACCACCGGATGTAGAATTGAGCGTATGCAGACGCCCAGACACATCTGTCTAGAATACTTATAATAATAATAAGAAAAATTAGGTGCAAAATTCATACTTGATACATGCGACCCCTTTTCTTCTTTTAAATTCGACATATCAAGCTTTGATCACACTTTCTGAGACAAGTGCGCACAGGCCTAGCGGTGATCAACAATATACGCACCTCCGCAATATGCATCTCTTCTAAACATTCGTGGGATTTATAAGCGAAACGGGGAACTTAGTGTAGCGCAGTCCTACGACGATGGCTATAAAAGGCACTGAGAGCTAAGTGAACTTTAAAAAGTTGTTGTCAATAGCTTACAAGCTATGTCGCAGTTTAAACTTTAATAGAATATATCATACCAAGCACCATGCCCAGCTAGATGTGTGAAGTGAAAACGATCCCAATTTGTCACTTTACCCGTTCGAAGCCAAGACCCCATTTAGCGGTTACCACCACTCTAGGATTCAAGCCCTTTATGAGTTCCTGAAGTTAAGTTCGAAAAAGGATAATTTTCTCCTGTGGTATGTGGTAGGGGTAGCAAGTTTGGAACATCGCCACACCCCTCACTCGCATCGGCAGCTTGCCAAGGCCGGAAGCGATCTGGCGAAAGCCAGATGGTGGCTTTCGTATTTCGGGATACTCGCAATATTCTATTCATTAATTATCTTGGAAAGGAAAGCCAGCTGAACAGCAGTGAACATGATAAGCCCATTATAAGGCACTTTCGACTCGACAGGAAGTGGCAATTGCCCAAAAACGGACCTAAGTGAAAGAAAACGTGTTGCTTCATCAAGTCAATCACAAGGTGAGGACTGCGATGATAGAATCGATTGCTTGAGTTTAGCTTCAGATTGCAGCTCTGTCCACGGTATTCTCCAGGACAATTACCCGCCTCCAAAACTGAAAGGAATGACTCAAGGAAAACATTTGAATCAAACCATGAGATGATTGCGAGATTTGAGCCATATTTTGCTTTTCTTTAGAAATGCCATGCCGTAGCTTTGGCTTGATTGAAGGGAACAACAAGAAGAGAAAGAATATTTTTTAACTTAGTCCCGGGACTTATTTACCGATATATTAACTAAAGTC
This sequence comes from Glossina austeni, assembly GCA_000688735.1. Lineage (NCBI taxonomy): Eukaryota > Metazoa > Arthropoda > Insecta > Diptera > Glossinidae > Glossina > Glossina austeni. The sequence goes on along the minus strand of KK502861.1, from coordinate 119,362 downwards.
TTTCCGCTTTCGTTAAACTAATACAATTCGTATAACAGATTTCCAGTTCGGATAAAAGAAACAAAAAACAAGTTCACGAGTATTTATGGCATTCGGGCACGTACTTGAAATGCATTGACTGCCTTGATGAATAAAACAGAAACATAACGAAAATAGATAAAATAACCAAAAAATATATAATAAATACCATAAACTCAATTTAACCAAAATGAAAGGATATCATGTTATAAGTGGGCGCCTCCGACAGCACGAGCTTCCATAAGCACATGTATTGTATTTATTTATGGGGAAAAAAAAACAGAAAAAAAGAGTCGATTTCAGTAAGCAAAGAAAATCAAATTTCTTACCCTATTTTGACGCCATATTTGTGATGCTTTTCCAAGTGGCTAGAAGGAAATTACAAAACTTGGAGGGGGAGTGGGGTGGTGTGTAACTTCGTGTGTATGTTTTAATAAAATGTTATTCTTACGAAATGCTTATCTACACTTTGCAATATATAAATGTGGACTGCACGATTTTATGTTATTGGTATTTGTTGGTTTTCCCCATTTTTGTTATGCTTGTCAAGCGTTTTTCGTTTTCCTTTTTCTCTGAAGGGTGGCATAAATTCTAATATTATTTTTCGTTTATATATTTTTCTACCAAAATATCTTTGGTTGCCATCATTTAATGTATTTTCTGTTTTTTTTTTCTCTCTCTCTGCCTTTGCGTTTTTATATCTGCTACGAATAGATGGAAGTAGAAAAGTTTTCTCAACCTCTTTGTAACGCCAGACTCAGGCGTCAGTGTGTAAATAATTCTTCCATTCAGAGGCTTCCAGAACTACCGACTCTATTTTTTGTGGAACCATTAAAGTCACACAAAATGAAGACAAGAAATTGAAACGGTTTACAAGCACATTTGGCCCGATTAGGAACCTAAGTTAAAGAAATAAGTTACGATCTGCCCTCTTTCGTGATAACAATAGATTACAAACTGAAGTAACCTCGAAAAGCTCGTCTATAAGTTTCGATCCCGCGAAGGCATTTCCAAGGTAGAAAAAAGGTGGACTACGAATACTGCAAGGTTTTCATATGCAAGCAAAACTCATCAGGAACTGCACAAGCCTTATGACCATTTTTTTGAAGCCCAAAGATAGAGAAAGCACGACACTGACCCACGCGGTAGTTCCAGTGTTAATCACCACTTAATTTTGAATTTTTTAGAAGTTCACACAAAAATCAATAATCCAGCGATTCATTAACGTATTTTATCTATTTATTGTCTATATTTTGTAAATAAATTTTTCAAATAATGGATTTAAAGGCTTTCGAGTAACCCAGAGCATGCGTTCGCGTATATTGAAAACTCTCGCGTATATTTGAGATTCGAATTCGTGACCATTGAGTTGTTAGTCGCGATTCTTTGGCCACTCGACTACTTAAGTGAATATCCATTCATGTATTTCTTAAGTCTACAGATGCTCCAGAAACAGAATACATTGCATGCCGAATATAGTGACTATGCTTGTCTGCCGGGTCAAACGATCATCTGATGGCTGCTGGCTTCTGCCACGAAGTTTGGAAATTGACGTTTCCTAACAGCTTGCCTTCTTGCGACATCTCCTCAATTTTCTGAGAAACGATCTAGGATCCGAAAAGGTCTCTTAAAATATTCAGAACTCCGCCTGACGAAGTGCGCTCATTGTTACAGGCTTTGGCAGTGGCTTTGGCAGCAAGACATTGCTGTTTATTTGCGTTCATAATTAGCTCACTAACACGCCCACGTTTTGCTTGCATTATTTTTTTACTATAGATTTATTTAACACTAACTAGCTGGCCTCTAAGATTCGCCTTAAGGCATACATAGTTTTCTGGCCTGTTGTTTATTTTCATGTTTATAGTCCGCGCAGCAATAAAATAAACAAATATTTTTATTTAAGCTTATCGTGTTGAAATATGTGATATCTCTTTGGCGTTTGCAATAAGAAACTATGAGCTCATGCATATGCAAGGATATACGACTAGACGTCGTATAGTGGCATACATTACTCGTGATGTATTGCAAGCGATAGTCTGGAGTTTAATCAGTTTCTACATTTTAAAGCCTAATAATATTGGTTAGTGTTGTCCATGTGTTGGTGGAAGAGCAAGCGCGCCTTCTTGCTTCTTCTTCCATCTTTCTCATATTATTTTAGAATTTATCAAAACACTCCTTCGAAGTCAAACGAAATCTTTTTCTCTCAAACATATGTTTAGCCTCAGAAATTAATGTCATGTTTGTGAAGGCATAATTTTAGTAAAATGAAAATTTCGCACATACACACATACTTCTATACATGCGAATACACGAAGTGCTACATGATCTGCGAGCTTATATGGAGATTTTGATTTTGATTTTGATTTGCCGAAGGAAACTTCAAATTATGTATGAGATTTTGACAAGGGTTCACGTTTATGGCCTGTATCAGGAAGAAGACAAGTTCTCTGTAATTTTCCTCTGAGCATGAGACACACGAGAAGCGCCTGCCTGCACGTATAGTGCACATAGCAGTGAGTGAATATGATAAATATGAACATTAAACAATTACGGATGTCAAATGTCATAACAGAAGGCTTTAAAGCTCGAATTGGACTTTCATGTATAATTGCAGGTGTTATTGTATTTTGGTACGGTATTCTCTGCAAGCCGGAGGGCTATAAAGTCTAGACAATGCTTATCAAGTGTTATGATAATGTTGACACTTTAATTATTATATGCGTGAACTGCTAAGCAAAGTATTTTAATTATGTTATTAACTTCGGCAAGAGAAACGAGTGGAATTTATGAAATTTTTATAATCATCATCGATGGGTTAAGCCATCCATACTGTTCGTGTCCTTCCCTCTGCTATAACTAAACTGAACAGGCTTTGCTTTACATGTGGCGATCAGCCCCAAAATTTCAGATAAATTCATTCAAGTTGGTTTCTCCACACGGGGGTTTTCTTGCCAGTTATGTCTCACTAGAAATTTTAAAGGGACTTAAATTGAAAAGCTAGAAGCTCGCAAATACATTTTCGATACAAGTCCACATATGAATTTAAAGGCTGGTCGTGATTTTCATGACATCTTCCTAAATCTGGAACAAAAGTTAAAGAAAACGAGTACATCACTTCTGACACAGGGTATATTAAATGCGTATACACACAACGCCCAGACAGATTCACCTTTCATTACACCGATAACTGGAAGTTTTACTGCATGAATCAGTCTCCGAATCGATTTGAACTTGTTTGTCCGTCTGTCCGCGTGATGTTTGCCTACGTATTTTTGTGTTTGGTTAACGAACGCTATTGAAAATAGTTCCACTTCCTATATAACGCCTTATTTTGAAAAGTCATCGCACGCATAGGGTGTAGGGTATTTCAGGGTAGGCCCTGGTCGAATATAATATCTTTTACTTGTTTTAATTTGTTTTACCTGCTTATCACAGTTATACACAAATTTCTTCCCAATTAATCTCGATGGAAAAGCTGAGCGCAGCTTTTGCGAACTGAAGAAAGCAGTCCACCATCGTGATTGTTGCACACAAAGAGTTAAAATTGGAAATACTTCTGTACACGGTACGTTCATCGTATCTGATCACCTCGGATTATTTTCTTCTTTCAAATTTGAAAAATTGGCGCCATTGTGAAAAAAAAATTGGGATCTGATATTGAAGCGCTCGACTGCTCTCACCATAAACCCGATAATGAAGTTACAGGCCGTCGCTGGATCGAATGCTGATATAAAGAATACTTTTTTTTTTACTTTTCATTTTATTTCTTTAATTTTGATTGTTTTTAACATAACCAATCGTTCAAAGGGTGGAAGTGGTCGCAGTCCCTTAGGGACTGGGCTGTGCCTTCACCGACCACTATGTGGAGAAACAAATTATTTATTTTTCCAAACTTATTATGTTCTTTCATTGTCGAGACGAGCACTTCCGGGATTACCCTCGTAAGTACGATGAGCATTATCTAGTCCCTAATGACAGTACAAGCAAGATGAATGGAAGGAAATCAACATATGAGAGTTTAAACTTGTCTCGAGGCGCAAGCATATCTCAGCCACACATTATATTTAATTCGGAAACATTTTGCTATCAAAACAAAAAGTAGTTTTTGTTTTTTTTTTTTTTTTTTATATTTCAGTTAATCGCCTCAACTCAAAGAGTTTCTGCTCTCATCTGCGTGTGTTTCCTGCTTGTCATCTATGCTTTACTCTTTTAACTGTTATATATTAAAATTTCTTTTCAAGTATTTCTCTTGTTCTTATTTTCATTTATAATATATTTAACGTTTAGCATTTATTTATTTGCTGTTTGTGTATCTGTGTCTGAGCTTCTGTTGTTGTTGTGTGATTTATAAGGCTTTTAAGATATTTTATTAAAATGCATATTCGTTGCTCAGATGTCGCTTGGGTCCCGAGCAGTGAACGGCAATGTTTATGATTTTCATATGAGCATATAACACAAGGTGTCAGTAGTCATCCAATGCTTTCGCACAATGTCCGACAATCGTACATTTACGGTTGCCTGCATATCTTCTGCTCAATGTTTTAAAGTTTCTTGTTACTGGTTTAGTTATGTGTTCGTTTTCTCTTCTCCTTCTCCTTCTCCTTTTTATTTTTGTTTGCCTTTTAGTTTTAGTTCTTCCGAACACGCATACACTCAGAATATCGGAGTAGTTTACCAACTTTAGCAAACGCATATATACGACATATTTAGATGTCTTTCAGTGAAGGGGGATATGCTTAATGATTGCAGACTTTCTATATAATATTGCGTTTAGTGTTTTGTTGTCTGTCATAAATTGTCGCTAAGGCATAATTGCTTCTCTTCTTCATTTCGAAACGAAAAGGTGATGAATTTGTTTAATTTGTTTTTTGCTTTTTAAGTGAAAAGACGAAAAAGTGTAAATGAATTGTAAGTAAGTGGGGGTCAATTTGTTGCGACAGTCACGATTTATGTTCAAAACAGTTGATTGTTATCGCGTAAAATCGGTTTAATTATGAACTAAACATAGAGCGTATTCGGGTCTAAGGTCATACCATTGGTTGTGCTGCAGTTATCGATAGAGAATCAAGTATTCATTCGTTCTTGAAAGTTTAAAACGAATAGACGGACATCTTTACATCGACTTTGGACCCTAGGTCGGTGAAGTAGTATGTGTGAACTGTAATGTTTCCATATTGAGGGAGCAATACCTGCAAATTTTCAAATATTCCTTTTTATTGGAGTAAGAGCTGCTTTGAACCTGAAATCCTCTCCTGCTATACCCACTACTTCTATGTTGATTTACAATCCAAATTTCATAGAAAAGAATGATTTATTAGTGCGCCTCAGAGTAGGGCGTAGGTTTTTTTTTTGTAAATGTACAATCACTCAGGCGATGTTTCCTAGATCCGCGAGCGCGATGGCGGCCAGAGTGGATTATAGGTAAAGAAGGACGGAGCGAGGGAAAAGCCCGCATGTACGTTTGACTTAAGAGTGAAAGCATCAGGCGCGATGGGAAACTCCAATGTTCCTAGACCGTGTGATTAAAGTAGGGTGTCGTGTTATGTGCAGACAATTTTAGCACGAGCGGGTGGGAGCGCTTGAAGAGCCTTGTGGTCCTGGTAAAGGTTTTAATCGAAGGACGCATCTCTTTTATCTCCGAAGCACTCTTGTGCTGGATGTGTTTATGCATAAGCACCGCACAGCCCAAACCGCGCCCGTGATTGGGAGTGTTGAGGGCTTTGGATGCACTTTCGTTTCCCAGGAGCACCTGAGCCTTTTTCTATATGCGATCGAGCGTCTTCAAACAAAATTTGGAGACTCCCGCGCTATATTTGGCCGGATATAGGCTGAGTAAATGGAATGGGAAGAATTTCTTACGCCGCTTTAAACATCCCAAGCCCTTGACTTCATCTTTCGATATTCTGTTCTGTCAAACAAACATAATTTTTTATTCTCATGCCTGTGTTTTGGTGGCATTAACGTTTACCCCACTAACTTGAACACCTATTGCGTTATTTTTTTGAGGTCTCTATTTAACGTGTCGTTCATCAAGCGCACTTCGGTGCTGCTAGGCTTCCTGACGAAAGAGAACGGATGGCCTGGAATGCTGTCGTCGACGAATGAAAAAATAATGTTTTGCTGGCACGCAGAGAAAGAAGAAGGAAAAAGAACGTGTCGTCCAGTCTTTCCACTTACGGCAGCACACTTCCTAGGCCGGGGAAAAATGTAATGAAACATTTTTGTAAATGCTGATGCGATGACATATCAAAGATGTGTGATTCTTGTTTACGGCCATTAAGGACATTTTTATGATACCAGTTGAAACAATCGGAAGTGTGCACATTTGCGAAAGCGTAAACTTCATGGAGTGATTAAGACCGTCATTATAAGCGTACACAGCCCAGGGCGTTATTGGTATATGAGAAATCTTTTTTATTGTCCTAAAATAACAGCTGGATTTAACGACGTAAGGTGTTACGTCAAATATGCATATATTTTGACATATGTTGTTGTTGCTGGTGTTCACTAAATTTGTCTTTTCGCATAAAACGCTTTTATTATGCACTAATATTTTTTTGTCAAACTTATAAAAGGCATAAAAGTGGTTTATGCTTATTTTAATAGTTCGGCAACTCGATTAAATGCAAAATACTATAAATGAATGTTTAAAGCAAATGGCGGTTATTCCTATCGTTTGTTTGGTTAGATTTCCTTCCCTCTCTTTCAATCACGTTCTATTTGCTTTCTTATATACATGTGTTTTCTTTTTACTTCTTCTTCTTCTTCTTCTTTTTCTTCTTATTTTTTTTTTTTCCTAATATCATTTTCCGTTCATATCGTTTTATATATGTGAGATGTGCCATAAACATTTATGTTCTTATAAAGAAATGTTTTCCTTTATCTTTCATATAGAAACAAAACCAATTTCTTTGCTCAGCCATAATAGGGAAATTTTATGGAAATTTTTTACTTTTTGTATATTTATTCACGTCGTTGTTTGTGTAAATGTTTTCATATACACAAGCATACTTCTTTCTTAGCAACGCTTGCAATATCTGATGGAAAATCATCGTCAGCATTAAAATGGCTTATAGTCAGCGACGAATATTGTCTAGATAACAATAATATGAAAATGAAAATAATAATATAAAGGAAGGAAAATAAAACAAAGAGAGAGAAATGCAATTTCCATTTTGTGAGCCAAACAGCTACAATAACAATGGCGGAATATGTGTTATTGCTTATGACGCGGCTTAACTGGATTTCAAGATTTATATATGCAGATCTTTTGGCTCTTTGGTATTTTATGCTTTACCAGATATGATGCCGACTACCGATTGCAGTGTGGTTCGTGTTCCGCACATAACGTAATGGGTTTAGATCTGGTGTAAGGCATTCTTCTTAAAAATATGTAAATTATTATTTAACACAAAAAAAAAAAAAAACAAAAAAAATGAACTAAGAAAGAAAAGAAAGAAGCGAGAGATGAAAAAGTTCATGTTGATGGAGTTTTATAACACAACGCTTCAGTTGCGTTTAAATAGTTTTTATTTTTTTATGAAAAGATTTTAAATCTTTTTAACGCTTTATTATGGCAAAATTTTTCTTTATCCCTTCAGTAATGCGTGGGGAGTTTCGTAAGAAAATGTTGATAAATCTGATCAGTATATACGTGCTTAAGTCCTTTTGCTTGAAGATACGCGTGTTTATCGCACAGAGACCTTTCCTTTCTCGGTTATTTCGTGTGAAGCGTAACCTAATCACTTTTCAGATTTCGAAAGGTGATGTTTAATAGTTTCGACATCCAGTTAACAAAGAGATACAACGAGTTCTATAAAATGGACATCGACTGCAAAGTCCACTTTTTTATTTTGTACCAGTCTTTTACCACCGCAGAGCAATTTGCCTAATTTCGGAAAGAGAAAATAAACTAGTGTGGGCGAGGAAGCATCTTCAACTTTGGTTGCGGTCATCGCGATAAGGGATGTCATCGTGTGGACGAGACAAGACTTTCCTTTTCACGAAATGCAGAAGTTGTTTGCCGTTGATATTGAGGCAATTTTCATATAATGACTTCTTCAAAGTTGGGCTCGGAATGCGCGGAAAAGTCACAAAAAATGGTTCGAGTAATTTCCATCAAGACAAAAATAAGGAGCAAAAAAGGAGTTAACAAGCAAGTGGTTCCAAACATATTCTCTTTTTCTCTTCCCTTTCTTTTCTTTTTTCTCATTTGAAAAACTGCTACACGTTATATAAACAATTGTCGATCTTAATATTTTTGCTCTTACATCTTACAATCGCTGCAATTCTCTTAACAACATCTATATTGACCCTTCAATATGTCCTACAAACGTACAATAAATGCGACGCAACACCCGCAGAATATCAAAACAAAACAAAAAGTAATTTTTGGTGTTTTAAGTCGACAGTAGTCAAGGTGTCACATTAACACATCAGATTTAGAGCATATAAAGCGGGGGTTGATAGTTCAATTTTATGCTTTATTCAGTATAGATGTCTATCGTGGAAAGCGAAAAAGCAAAAAGAAAAGCAAGTAAGAAAATACTATTCGGTCGTGGCCGAATCTTTTATACCCATCACCGTTATCCCAAACAAAGGCCAAAAAAAGGAAAATAACTAAGTTTTCGTACTCTATAATTTTGGCTGAGTGAGGCTGATTTTTTTTTATTTTCAAAATAAAAGTTTTTGTCGCATAGGCGCGCGTGCGTTTTAAGTGCGCCCTTGGCAAAGCTTAAGTCATTTCAAAGTTTTGTTTGCAAAATTCTACGCGGTTCTAGGCGAGAAAATGGTTACCACAAAACGCAGTTACGCATTTCCGCAGTCAGACAGATGGACAGACTAGCAGACAGACATGAATTTATACTTGATGGGGTTTTTGAAGCTTGTTTTTACGCGTTATAAAGGTATTGAAAGAAAGTTAAAATTTTGATAAACTATAATATTGGGCAGGAGTGGTCAATATTTTCCATTTTCGTGCAGGTGAATATCTGTTCAAATTTTTGTACATTTCTCTGCCATCACTTGTGAGTAATGAGCAAAAAACCAATTTTTTGTTACTTTTGAAAAACAGAAATGTTCTCAGCTTAAGTAATGCTGCGGACGTGTTCTTCGACCAATTTCAATACTAACCTGCGTACAAGAACTACCAATATTTCTGCAAAATTTCGAGTTGATTGATAACTTGATTTTTGCGGCCAGGAGAATATTTACAAGAGACATTACACAGACAGACGGATAGACAGACATGCTTAAATCGATTTAGAATTTGATGCAGATCAAGAATATGTATACAGTTTGTGGTGTCTCTGATGCTTCCTTCTGGGCGTTGCAAACGTATTGGCGAAATGAATACACCCTCCATCGTTCGGTGATGGGTATAAAAACAAACGAAGTGGTTATTAATCCTTGGGCGAATTGAGAAATAGTCTTTTTAAGAAGTGGGTGTATAAAGGTCTCCGCAATGTTAACAACACCAAATATCGTTAATTTGTATGTTTTAAGACTTGCAACGCAGGCAATGCAAACTAGAAAAAGCAACGAGACGCAAGCTTTAGCTTTGGAAGAAAACGTGGAGAAAATATATTTTATGTTTTCGAATGTTAAAGTTAATATGTAATTGAGAATTTATTAGCCACCAGAGACTCATTTACATGTTATATGCGCATGCATGTATGCATGTACATGTACATTTTTTGCTTTAAACGCATACACATACCAATATAACATATGTATCTACATATGTACATGAATAAGTACATAATTTTATTAGTATACCTAGCTATGTGTATGTGTGCTTATGTATAAAATATAAATATTTATATATATTTATATTAGTCCATTGTGTGTATTATGTGTGTGTGTTTCGATTTTACTAATAAAAGTTTTGAATTAATGTTTTGCATTGTGTGTATTCGTTTGTAATGTAAGTAATAGTTTATAGTCGTTATAAGGTTTTAATGTTTTGTTGCAGGAAGTTGCTCATAGGTTAAGTGGAAAACAAAATTTTTTCCTTATTTTATATATATACATATATAATACGCAAAGTAATTACCAGAGAAATTAGTAATTTATTGTTTATGGTGTCGATGATATATGAGTGAGTCCATTTTATAGATCGGATATAAAGATTTAACTTTTAACTACGAGTGCAAAACATTATATAATGCATTAAATAAAACAAATTTATCTTTAATTAATGCCAATTTTAATATATTGCTTTACCAAATGCATTACAATTTGTAGTCGAAAAATGTTTTGTCCCCTCCCCTGGGACTTATACTGAATTATGTATGTGTGGTATAAAAAATGAATTAGGCGATAATCTCTCTAACATTAGTTTAAATTTTAAAACCATAATTTGTGTGCTTCTCATAATTGCCCTTAGATGAGAACCATTGGTGACGGCAGAGGCAGCAACTTTCATCACATGAAATTTAATTCCTGGAGGGTACAAACATGCAGGCATGCGGTGCCTGCCACATAGTTAATGTGGAGGAAATGTCGAAAACACTGCTACTGGCTGATTATTAGCAATTTGGTAAAACAACAGGACAGCAAGAAAGGGGTGACATCAAGTCGATACAAATACATTTAATAATACATCGAATTGTTGGCAGCGTTTGTCATTTATGTAACAACACTCGTGAATAAATTTATTCAAATTATTTGCAAATCATGCTAAAAGTTTATATAACCAATCAATCGATCATCAAGATTTACTTACACTAAACATATTGGAAAGAAATTAAAAAAAACATATTTGACTTTTAGGCTAGTAACGTGATCTGAAATTTTTTCAAATATTTCCAAACCGTTTTTTTCATAGTTTCATCCACTAATATTGTGAGCCTTGGGAACTTCAAGTAATCAGATTTTTGGGCAGACACGTGTGTTTTTAATTTGTTTTTTACATAAAAGTATCCCTGCAAGGAGAAGCAACAGATTGTACCAAAGAAATTTTGCTGGCACTGGACTTTTGAGTTATCCTTTCTATACAGCGAAACATTTTAATTACTTGAGTGGCAAATTTTAGGTAGGTACCTACCGAAGATCCCACGAAGTTCGGATTAATTACAGGCATTGGTAGCTATGTTAACTCTTGGTAGTTATTGAAAACGATGCCATTGCTGTTGGTGTCGCAGTCTCAGCTACATAATGGGTATAGATAGAGACAATCTACAGAACAAGTCTGGAGTGTTACTGAGAATAAAATCCTGCGCAGTCCGAAATTCATTCTTACAAATAAAAATTATCGGACGTTTACGATGTTCACGGGCGCTCTGCTCAGGTAATTTATCTGCGTATCTCACATTTTTGTGTAGACTTTGTCTATAGAGTGGTAAGCACTGCTCTCAGTTGCGTGAAGATAAAGTAGACGCCGGGAAAGGATAAGTTCAGGACATTAGCCAGTGCGTTTCTATGTGAACGCATGTATACCACATAATGTCTACGAACTTCCACACACTGTGAAGACTCGCTTTGTCAGCCTCAGCGAATTGTCGCATTCAGCGTTACAGCTTTTCGGTCAGTTCCTTCAACTATTTCGGTTTCATGTTCTATGATCACTTTGCCCTTTCGCGAAGCGGAGAGTGATTCACTGCAGTACGTACTACAGTGCGAATCCATCATTGCTCGATACCTTTGAAAAATTGAAACTTTCAGGTTTTCTGAATTTATTTCAGTCTTTTTGATTTTGTTAAGCACTTAGCAATCTTCTTTAAACCCTGACGTCGTACGAACGAGTCAAGAATACATTTATTAAGGTTTTCCTTTTCATAATGCTGCGGAGTAATGGCCTGTGGCCGATGGCGAAGCAAGTGACCGTGACCAAGTCAATCGAAAGTTTCAAGTCATTATTAGTCGTGTTAGTCGTGCTCTTGTTGCATCCATTGCAATCACTTCAATTATTGCAATTTTTGCTAAAAGCCGAATTTAATAGTAATTTTGCTTATGAAAATATTGGGTTTTGTTGCACAATAAATTGTTAATATTATGAAGCAACCGTTTGCCTTGCGGGCATTTTACTTATTTTGATATGTTTCCATTACATTTTTTCAAAAGATGTTTCGCATGCTTTACAAATACAAACATAATCATCCGGATATTTGAGAACTTTGCTACCGATTGCCTACGAGTGTGTGCGCGCATATATGTATTCATATCCTTATTACGTAGCGCTGGTTTGTTGACATTTTTATAAGGACAATATGAATGTTGTGTGTGTGTGTCGCTGTTGAGCACATAACAGCCCTTATCGTGTTGTGTTTTACTTTTTATTTTTGCATTTTGTCGATCCTTACTTGCTGTTGCTGTTACTTTCGTCTGTGCGTTTCGTATGTATGTATGTATGTGAATGGTGTTATTTTTTACGCGTTTTATGTTTTTTATTATTATTTCATTTTGTTTATTATTTTACGCACTTTATTTTAAATTAAGTGCTTCTACAGTAAACACAGACATTCATAAGTTATTTCTGTTGGGGATGTTTCGCACAGTTTCTGCATACACAAGCACACAAGGTTATTGCGAATGCGATAGGTACTGTGTGTGCGTGTGTGTGTGCATGCATTTCACCGTTGTTAAGTGTAATGTCCTGCTGTAATAATTTGCCATTTAATATGTATATGAATTCACATTGTTTGTGATTGCGCAGCACCACAGGAAGAAATCACTTTGACACAATGTCAATGGTAAGTTAACAGGCCTCATTGACAGGCATTCCGTTTTCTCGGTTTACGGCTTCACATATAAGTATGAATATATAAGCGATTGCATTAGATAATCTAAAAAATATTGAGCCTGGTAGCAGACACGGAGAGAGGAAGAAAGAATAAGAGGACGATGGTTCGATATAAAGCCGCACGAATGTGCCATCTGAACCCCTAATTTTAGGCGAGGGCTGGGGAGGTAGCATAATATAATGAGTATCAAGAATCCATCTCCGGGTCAGGCGGAAGCGATTCCCGTATGGCTTCGGCCGCTAGTTGGCCACTACGTCCATTGAAAAGAAAAAGTGGAGGAGATAGATAGATGGATAGATAGTTAGATAGATAGGTAAGTAGACAGGTAGAGAGAGAGACAAAGGGAGAGAGAGAGAGAGAGAGAGAGAGAGAGAAAGAAAAGAGGGCATTCATTGATACAGTGAAGAAACGCGACTATCAAATCAGTGTTCGTGAGTCCAAATCTCAAGAGCGGTAGAGTTTACATTCATCGCAGCTATAGCGAGGGCCCAATCAGTAAAGGCATAACACTGTGTGACAATTAGACACACACCCCGTACACTACGGCATCGCCCGTACAGCGATGGCTCGTTTAAAAAGAAAACATGAAATAATTGAATGAAATCAATGAAAGAATTTTCACTTTTTCACTAAAGGCTCAATATTTCTTAGATTATCTGATGTGAATATAAGAGCTTTGTACATTTAAAGAACACTTTTCCCAGTGTCTGAACGTTAGAGTAATCGAAAAACTTGAACGATATTCGGCAGTCTCTTTTTCCTCCTTCCGTCCTGCATTCTTTTCACACACACACACACACACAAACAATGAAAGTATTTAATAAATAATAATGAGACAAGTACCAACTGTCAGTTCGACATAACAAGTGTGAAATTATGGTAAAGGGGGGTGTGATAGTGAAATCTTTTGAAAATAGAAGGACTCTGGAGATATCTAACAAAAAAGCGATTTAAACAATTATTTCTTTCTTTCCTTTCATTTAACAAAAAAAAAAAAAAGAAGAAGAAGTGAACCGGCTGTTGTGCAGACACCTTCAAGTCCCCAGAGCATTAAGAATGAAAAAAAAAAAAAAACACCAGTTTATAAAACACAATACAATATAATGTTTTTATTAAAGAATTTCTCACATTTCTATTTATTTGCTTTATATTAATCAAAGAAATGTTAAACTTTTTGTATTGATTTAAGACACGCGTTAAAGCTCATGTTTTTCATGTTTAACACATTTTTAGAAAACATTCTCATTGGAAATACTTCTTCCGCATATTCAATGTCCGTCAGTCTGTCTAGTTCTCACCGAGTATGAAAAATAACACCCAAATAGTAAATGACTCAGATTTAATCCTTTTTTTGTCGTGTTATTTCTGATATGATGATGATGATGATCTCCGGCACATGTCGTAAAATGAAACCCCGTTCCCTGTTTACGTTTAAGCAAACAGACTGATATGAAAAACAAAAATCTCGTATACCGCGGAAACGGAAAAATTTGTGTTAGGAATCAATCCGTCGCTCATATGTCGTAGGTAAAGTGAGAAAAAAAACGAGAGCATTTATCATTTGATTTGATTTGTTGTTAAGGTCACCCCGTTAACTCTGTGCAAGTCATGTTCGAGAGATTAACTCCACTATTGCCTGAACTGAATTTTGTGTTAATATGATCGCTTGAATTATTTGTCACGAAGCTTTCCGACAACATAATTCACGTCTCATAAATCCCATGGCTGCCGATAACAGCACTTTAGTTTTACTTTAATTTTTAAGGCGCGTGCTGCATTACGTTTTCTGTGATCCATAAATATGTTATTATTAGATCACTATCTGCTCGTGGCCTCGAAATGAAGCGGTTTTATGAAAAAGATTATTGTGTAAAACTATTTGAAGAGAACGTTTTTAAGTTTTTATAGCTCATTTGAGGTTTTCATTGGGATTTAAAGAATTCTAGTGTAAATTTACTACTCAAGGAAGCTAGTGCTTTGCCACGGAGAAACATTATAAGCAAATTTTCATTTCATAGTTAAGTTAAAGGTGGAACGCGAGTGTTGAGTACGGTGCTCTTGAACACTTTGCAGTAACTAAGAAAGTAGAAAAGTAAAAAAATGAGTAAAGAAAGGACGTCAAGAACGTCGCTAACTTGGGCTGGGGATGTTTCGGGGATGTTGAAAAACACAAATTCAGTGAGCTAGCGCGCCATAGATAACTTTTTTGATGCCTTAGTATCGAAGCTGAAGAAACTATGTGATAAAGCATTGACTTTAGCGATTTGAAATTAAAATTTCCGAAATGGAAAAGGAAGAATAACTGTTTAGTTGACTTTAAAGCAAGTGCTGAATGGGTGGGAGGTACGTACGTGTAAGCAGAGAAATAGAGTTCAGTTAATATAGTTGTTAGACTTCAAAAATATTGTTCACAAGAATACAAGCAAAAAAGTTATTTTCGGCTGCGGACGAATACCATTTAATTCTTTGATGCTCCATGCCTTTCCTTATTGCCTTAAAAAGGTGAATAAAATAAAATTTTATCTTTCACTTTTTATTTCACAAAAGGTTTTGTTGAGAAACATTAGTCTACCACAATTAGCTTTTCACGTTCTCCTCTTCGAGCCCGATTATTTGATACCCGTGTGGACGGTGTTTTTAAGAATATCCACCAGGTAGTGGTGTCGGCCATATTTATTTTAGAAGTAACGCACTTACCTTGTCATGTTCTACTCTTCAAGTCCCCTCCATTGATACACACTGGCATTGACATCGCTGGTGCTAAGAAAAAATTAACCCACCAAGTCGTGGTGTCTACCAGAGTCAATCCAGATTAAACAAAATTTGGTTCCTTGTAACTTTGTGTGGGCATGGCCGGTTTTTTCCATTTTTGCACATAAATAGTAGAGTCTTTCGTAAAGTAAATGTGTAAACTTTCAGCCTCTTATCTCTATTGCGCTTTGCGAGTAATGAGCAATACCCCATAAATTTTTGTTTAGAAAGACAGAGGTGCCTAACTTTGGGGTTGTGCTCCGACCAATTTGGCCCATTTTCAGTATCAGCTTGCGTGCAAAAACATCCAATGTTTGCATCAAATTGTGAAGTTGATATTTTCTCTTTTACGACCGGGAGAGTGTCAACAACACATGCTATGCGGACGGACAGACATAGCTTAATCAATTTAGAATTTCGTGCTGATCAAGAATCCTATAGAATCTTTATACCGTCCGAGAAGCTTCTTTTTGTATGTTGCAAACGTTACAACAATTCATTATGTTCTCCATCCTTCAGTGGTGGGTGTAAACAATTCAAATAATATTTCTCGATATAAATGAGAGTAACGTGTTTACGTGATATAAGGATCGTCAAATTCCCTGCAACAGCTCTTCATGAATGCGATTTGTTTTTGGTCGCAAGTGTTTCCATAGGTGTATACTTTGGGATCATATATCGTGTCTTGTTACCCTATTAAAATTGTTTGTCTTGAGCCATGGATGTATATATTAAAAGATGGACACAAGAAGAATGTAACCCTTCTCCTTAGATTTAATGTTCGTTAAGTTGCGAATTTAAACGTTATGTTTAATGTCAAAAGCCTGTTGCCTGCTGACGGGATAAGTGAAATGTTTAGTCCCTTTGAAAGGGCTTGAAAAAGAGCGTAAAACAATCTACAACTGATCGAATCTGTGAAAGTTTCTCTAAAGTGGTTTGTTAAACTTGGTAATGAAAACCAAAGAAAACTTTAGCTTTCCGATGATCAGCAACAAATCTCAGCTGCTAGAGCTCATCCTACCAGAATTTATTTCTTTAGTCGAAAAAACTTATAATCATAATAACAAATAAATCTTCTAAGGAATCATTGTATTAAACAAGCCACATAATGGACCCAATTTGGACTGCCTCACAGCTTACACATACACACACACACACACACACACACACAGCACAGTGAATAAAAAGAAAACATAAATTAATCATTTGTTTGCGTAAGCGTATGATTTATGATTTATACTCCGTCATGATGAAGGAAACGTTAACTTCTAATCATTGCAATGCTTGATGAAATATATAAAACAATTAACTAACCTGTCAGACAACCAACCAGTGGCATCATTTTCATTTTCTTTGCTTGCGAGCAACAATACACCCACTTTAAAATGGCATCATCGATCAACTGACAAAATATGTAACTGGCGAACATAAAGTATTACCGCGATGTCTTAAGTGCAAAAAGGAAAGGACGTCAATGTTACACAGAAGGGTGGGAGGGGAGGGGAGTGGGTGGAGGGGAATTTTTTTTTTAAATTTTATTTTGCTAAACTAGAACTAGAAATTGGGGGGAGAAAAGATAAACTTTTCTTGTACATTTATTTGATGGCAAAAGTTATTTAATCGATCACACAAGCACAGGCATAAAGTTGCCCTGACAAGGTAATGATGAGCTGTTATTATGATTGCATGATGTATACACACAACAAAGTTATAATTTGAATACAACAACACAGTGAAGAATAACAATAGCTGGTATCATGATAATGGCCGACATTAGCGTTCGTATTCCTATTATGACGATGATGATGATGATGATGATGATGATGATAGTGACGATGATGGAAGATAATAACGCACAATACACACACCGATAACGTTAAAGGATAAGAAGTTAAATTGAAGTTTTCGTGTACTTTTTCTGCAAAAAAAAAGAGAAGAGAAAAAGTAGAAATAAATTTTTATTTGCTTTCGTAAGGGGGATGCTAACGTAGTATAGTAGAAATGTTTTGAAGATTTTTTATGGAAACAACATTTTTAAATATTGCATCTTTCTTCGGTCATGTATTCGAGAGAAATACCAGCTAAGGGACTACCGAATTGCAAACACATTCAACTGTTTTGACAAAGCGCTGAATAAACGCTTGACGTATGACGATGCCTGACACACCCCACATCGCATTTACTGATAATAATAAAATGACATGTTATGCTACTTTAGCCCTGGTGTTGATGAAATTTTATCTTCACTTTAAGAGGGTGTAGTTATTTTCCGCTTCTTCCTTTGTACGTTATTCGTTTTGCCAACTCTCGAAATTGCTAAAATATGTAAATTTTCATAATGAATAAAACACTTATCGAAAGTGAAAAAATTTTTTATGAATGCAATGAAATGACACTTTAGAATATGCGCCAGCCAAGCGCTTGACAAGTGTTGGGATTTTTTGTCGCCCCCCTCCTCTCTCACTAATGTAATGGCATAATAGGAATTCGCTGAAGAGATTTTCCATAATTGAAACATAATTTAATAATTAGTAATTTTCTAAATGAAGACACGTGACCTGCCAAAACGTGTCAAATATATATATATATATATATACATATATATATGATGTGGCATAATTCGGTATTAAAATCCGCCCTGAGTGTAAACAAGGCGTCAAATTTTTGCCACTTCTGCAACTCATACCGCGACGATTTCGATAAATGAAGCATGTGTCCGCTTCCTTTCTATTCATACCGATCGGTTTCTAATCTCATATTAAAATATTTAATCCCTTAACAACTCTTTTTGATGTATGCTAAATATATTTGCGACTTTTTCAAGCCATCAATATCTCTGTAATCATCATATGCTTTATGTCATCATGTTCCGGCTGATATAATATGTGATTGTGTTCAAATATCGTATAATTGAAAAATGACATTAAGACAAGAAAATGGTGAGAAGGCTACACACAATGTGTGTATGTGTGCCTTTGCATATTGCTAAGGGTTAATATGCATGCATGTCTTGCTTTAACAAGCCCTGTGGAGCTGAAAAATTGTTGTATCACTAATCTTTTTAATATGATTTGAATATCATGCAAAAATTGATTTGCCACGCAAACGAGTTATTTAGACATTTTTCATGTAATTGGCGACAACGTAACGTAGCATGACTCGAATTGTTTTAGTAAAGCCAAATAGCTATTTAGAACTTCTCGTCGATAACGAACGGGAGAAAAATGAATTTATATCCTTTTACTGGTGTCCTTACTCTTTTCATGTTACTTTAAATGTCTATCATGCTGCCGTATAGCCAAATTGATGGGAGTTGCGGCTCTCAAGCTCTTGTTTACGGATCTGCACTTTAGTGCAGTAGACCACACTTGGCCGTAGCTATGTTGAGGGCACTCAGTCGGTAGAGGTATAACTTTTACTCTCTTGCCACTACTTTGCTATCACCTGTGGGAGATTATTTCATCGTTATCCTATCTGAATTTCTTTCCTTTTCTATTTTTGGCATTTTAGGCGAACACGTCGGTTAGTCCCCTACTCCGTCGATAGACACGTTTTTATTACTTTTTAATTGAACATGGTTTCGTTAAGTCATCGATCAACACGAGTAAGGCGATTGATATCGTTTTTGTTACGTGTTTCGAGAAAAGTGAACCAAGGCCAGTGGAAAAGAATGGTGACCTGCAAGTTACAAGCCAAACTGGTGGCTCGATGGCTTTACGTAGTGTTTTATTGGTGGTGGGTCCCTTGTTTATAGGGCTATGCAGTTTAACAAAACTAATCGAGCTTATGACCAAGAGTACAGATTTCTTGCGGAGAACGCGAGCAATCTGGCGAGATAGCCCTGGTACTAAGTTCTCTTGTGAATGCCAGTCAATCTGCCGAGGGAATAAAAAAAATATTATGGACTTTTTTCCTCTAGTTTTTGGGCAAGCTATGCAATCTAAGAAGAATACCCAAGCAGAAGTTTAAGAAACCTGATCTGTATTCACTCGGACAGCCAAGTCGGCTTAAAGGCGTTGAAAGGTCAAATCGTGCACCTAATATGGTTACCTGGTCATTTTGTTATGGTGAACAACGAGATGGTTGATTGTCTAGGGATGTCCGTCGTGTCCTATATGAATGCGAGTCCAACCGCAGAATCGGACACCAGGGGATTAGCAAATAATTCATAATGCTAAGCGAATACAATAGACATTCCGGGTCGTGGTGAAGATTGCCCACACCACCATGCAATTGAAGAAGAGTTATCTCCAGAAGTTTAGAATTATTTTTTAGGATAGCACTTTTATTTGTTGCTGAGTTAGCCTTCAAAGTGTTCTGGTGAGAAAAGGAAGCTGATAGTTTCTTATCAGTTGCTTTTAGAGTTGTACATAATTATCATCCTCCAATGGACTAACTAACATATCAATTATTCCCATTGACCCAATGATTTTATCACATGATCAATTTAGTTAGTGTACAAGTGTCGCTCTTCTTTGTTGTAAATAAATTGAACAAGATATAAAAAGAAGTATAATATGAGCAAGAAAAAATAACAAAACAAAATCGAAACGATAACCTGACAAACTATAATTGACAGACTAAATGAATATGAAATCTAAATAGAAAAATAGTCAGGCAATCAAATCAAACTGAAAATATCGTTGCAACGACGTATCGTTAAGTAAAATAAATAGAGACAACACATAACATAGATGCAACTATACTTGGTTATGTTTTCTTCTTTTCTTTTTTTTGCCGGATAATGTAGATCAATATATATATATATATATATATATGTGTACATATATATATATAAGCCACGTAAAGCTAAAGTGGTTCTATAAACTAGAATAAAAAATGAAATAAATGGAAAAAATTGTACACAATTGACATGCATATGAAATTTCAACAAATATGTAGATACGTGTACTCATAGACTCTACAACAGGAACATGATATTTGTTTCTTTTGCCATATTTCGCTTGAAATGAACAAAAAAAAAAAAAAAAAGAAGAGAAAACAAAAAAGATATGAAAACAAATCAATGATGAGTATTAACGAAAAACAAAGGGAGTTTTGTTTTTTTCCTGTTATTCCATTTGATTTTATAAAATAGTCTCATAGCAATTGTTACGTGTCAATACCTATGCACATGTGAAGAGGAAGTTAAATAAAATCGCATACACTTGGAAAAAAGATATTTATTTTTTTTTTTTTTTATGTTAAAATCTGCAACATTTGAAATATTCTGTAATCAATGATGCATTTCAATTGTGAAAATGTTGGCTCTGCTCTTGTTCGTTGTAATCTTGTTTATCACAAAAAACAAAGCAAAAAATAAAAAATAAAAACTAAACTAAGCAAATATGAAATTTTATTTTTGCAAATTTTATTTGCTGCAAGAGAGCTGCAAGTGTGAGGGTATGAAAATTTTTCTGCTAACCCAGACATGGCCAAGTTAAGGGAATAAAAAGCTTTTTCGTTCAATTTTCATTTCATATTGGATTTGGGTAACCAATCGACTACTTTGCCGCATGGGAAAACCTTCTGATTAAATTTTCTTAGTTTACGGGTAACATGGGTAACGGGTAACTGAGAGGTAATGCTATGTCGCCATGTGTATTCATTTCCTTTTTTATCTTCTTAGATAAATTTCTTAAATATTCAGGAATGATAGGCACTAGGTTCTAGCAGACACCGAGTACATCGTGTAGCTCAAACAGTTGATTATTCAAGCAAAGTAACAGAAGTGAGCTAAAGCCTTGATCGTGTTTTTCTTATTTTTCAATTTTTAACCGATAGACTTTACCTACCAACTGTAGCTTCATAACACCATGCTGCAGTCAAGGGTGAAGGACATTTTTGTTAGTTTACTTTAACCAATTTTATAGCCAATATTTTGTTCTTTGGACAAGTAAAGAAATTTGACCTAAAGTCGACACCGCTTCTTTAAGGTCAATATTTTGAAAAAAATCCTACGACTTTCCCTAGACATTAAAAAATATTGCAAGAATTTCTTTAGATTTTTGTTTTAAATAAAGATTGCAGCATACACAGCCGAAAGACTGAAAGAACACTTCAATCGGTTTTTAAAAGTATCGTTCAACTTGTTTTATTTACTTCAGCAAATTGATTCGCCGTTCTTCGCCACATCCAGCGTAATGCTGACTCGCTAGAGAAGGCTGGAGAGGGAATCTCCGATCAAACCTTGGGAAGATGTGTTTACATATTAAGATCTGTTGCATATCGATTTCAAGGTCATTGATGCATTGAAATTATTTTGGCAGTGACGGAGATGTCTCATACATCATAGTCATCCAATATATCACCTGTCTGCTCTACATTGTCTTCTCAAGAAAATACCTTAGCATGTCACATGCACAAGGAAATTGGACACAGTTTCCTCAGCTGCAGTTATCGGCACTGTTTATAGCTTGTTCTCCATGGGGCCCAAGTATTCTTTGTTCTTGCATTATTTTGTCATAGGATTTCTTGTTTAAATGAAATATTCTTCCTTCAACACGTCAACACCCACAACAGCCGGTGACTCATTGAGTCTCATTTTGGTTTGTTTGACTTCTGGCGTGGGCTGATCAGGGTGTCACTATGCGGAAGCTGGGTTTTAAATACGGGATAGTCAAGCGGAATCGGTAGGTCAATTAATGATGCCGTTGGCCACGTAATTGTCTATGGTGCGGAACACGATTAGCTGGTTAGCTTCTCGTATTTCTCGTGTCCATCTCTTCGCCGAGTTTCTGGCTGGTTCTTAAGTGAATAATTCTTTTTGCCTTTGGAATTTTTCTTTCATCTAGCTTTCTGCCTTGTTCCGCTGTCCATTCTTTAATCTGCCTCGTCGCGTTGCTTCTTGGTCTAGTTATGCGACTTTCAATTCGTTCTTTTCATTATTCGCTACGCAGTCTTCGTTCATCTGTTCGTTTATCTGCTATTCTCCTCCCATCCTTGCTGTTCTTTGTCCCCCAGTGCGCGCGCCTACCTATCCATTTCTTTCATGTTTTTCTTTTATGCGTTGGTTTTCCATTTTCTTCGCGTCCTTTTGTCAACCCATTATTTAAATTTCTATATGTTTTTCTTTTCACTTTTCTCCTCATATTTTTGTCTATGCTTTGCTCGGTAACGCTGTTCTTCCTCTATGTTCGCTCTTTTGTGGATATTATTTTTTATCCCTAGACACGTTTCCCAGTCCCCTGCTAAGTGCACGGTGAGACTTCCGCAAAATGTAGAAATCGAGTGGAATAAACATATTCCGAGCAGGACCGGATTCTAAGCCTCCCCGCATAAATGAAGTCGCCACGAATTCTTGGCTAAAACTCTTTTCTTCCATAAAGAAAGGCATTAGATTTTCGATTTGAAAATTTACTCGACCTACACGAAAATTTCTTACGCGTGTCTGCGTAGTACGCAGTATTGGCTTCGAAGCTTGATAAAGATTTCTTAGTACTTGGGCTATATACCAAATTCTCGATTGCGCTTCGATTGCTTAGCAAAAAAGCAGTCAACGCTATTTCACTCCAAAGTCGACCTCCGTTTCTGTTTTTATTACAAGCTCAATACTTTGGTGCGCCGTACCTACGGTTTGTATGTCAACAAAGCTGTACGGAAAATTTCTGCATATCTACGCTATTTTGCTTGTTTTTTAATTGTCGAGTCCTCTTATTCGAATTTTCACTATGCTTTAGGGAGATTACGTTAACTTGCTTAAGGTTGACCGTCTCTGCAAACGCGAGTATTTTGTATAGACGAGAGATTTTTATTTTAGTTGGTGATTAAATTAATTTTTATGGATTTTCTATGCACACATAAGCACACCCAAAAAAAAAAACATCGCTTTTGATTGCTCACAATCTGAAACGGTTTTTATTTTTTGCTAAATTAATTTAAACTATTTGTATAAATTGACTGTTAGAACTGATGTTTTTATGAATGAATGAACGAATGCATATAATTGCGAATAATTTGGTGCGAAAATCATTTATATTCTATTTTCCTATATCGTTTTAATGCGGCAGATATGCATGCAATGCAGTTTGTTGATCTCTTCCAAATTGTCTCTCATAAACGCTGTCATTTATGAAAGTTTTACAATTTGTTGTTATTTTATCACTCAACTCTAACACATATGTTTTCTGTTTTATTTGAAAACATTTTTATCTGCTGCTTCTTTTCCTTTTCCCCCTTTCCAATTAAGTTAGGAAATTTATATAGTTTTTTTTTTTTTTTTTTTTATTTACACTGAAATGTGGTTTAAGTTGTTTGGTGATATTATTTTCTTTTCGTTTTCTTTAGTGCGACGATTGCGTTTTTGCAGTTTGCACTACTGAGAGATGGATGAAGAGACCTCGCCATTCTAGCTAAGTAGTTTTCCTTCTGCCTCAAACTGACATCACCACAAACCTACCTTTTGTTCGACTGACATGGCTCGAAGACATTTACTCGCTTGTATTTTTTTTGCTTTGTTTTTCGATGAATGAGTTCAAAATTTCAAAAACCTGTGAAAATATTTGTAAATAATTTGACGAGATTCGCTTGCGACGAAGACCTTTCACAAAGTGGATTTTAAATTATTACTACACCCATGACTCCTCTGGAGATGTATTCGGATATGGAAGATGAAATCTTTTGACCAAGACAGTGGTGAGCAGTGTAATTGAAAGGGCGCTTCTTGACATTTTTTTTTAATAGAAGAAAGGTACACAAGGAAAGGAAAGGACAATTATAGTTAAAGATATATATAATAGTTAAAGATCTATAAAACTGTCATCGCAGGCTTATGTTTTTGTGCAAAAAACTTTGAAGGCGGCCCGCCGCGTTATAGTAAGCAAGACGTAATTTTTAAAATCAAGGTTCAAGACATGCTGCCGAAGCACATATAGAAATATATGCTGTGTCTGGAACTAATGCTGCAGCGGACTGTACTTTCCAAAATTGGTTTGCGAAATTTCGTTATGAAGTTTTTCAGTGAAATCTTCACGACGTCTTGGTAAGACTAATACCTTTGATGATGACCAAGTTAAGGTTATGATTGATGTTGATCGAAATATAACGGTTCGAGAGATTGCAGAAAAGCTTTATAGATCCAAAACAAAAAGTTTGTTCCTTATGTAAAAGAAAATTGTTTTATTTCATAATGAAAAACGACAAAGAATTTCCGGACTACCTAATAGAATAGTCATTAAGTGATATACCAAGAGGTAAAAATTATTTGTGAAAGGAATCAAAGGAAGAGATTTTTGAATATCTTAAAATAATATTTAAGGAATAAACAAAAACAACACACATTAAGAAACGGTAAAATCGGAGCCATTCTTGTCAAGCATCTTTAATTTAAGGGGTTCTTATACTTGATCTGAATCTTGATTTGAATATAAAGAAAAGGAGCTATTAAATCTCTACGTTTATAGCCAGAAAAGTAAGAGGGGACTAAAAATTTTTTTGGTTTTATGTAATTGGCGAGTATTGCAATCAAAAACTTATTTTTGCCGCCAAAAAGTCAATCTTTTTAATAAGTAATGTTTAAGCTCACTAATGGAAAACTCGCGCTTTACTCCTGTTTGATACATCATTCTAAAGATGTGGTAAGCAATTCGATTGAAAGGAATGAAACTCACTGGACTTATACTGCCTGGCGTTTTTGGAGAACACGCTTCGAGAACAGCGTCAAGTGCCCGTAAAACTGCTCTATAGTTGCGTTCGGAACCAATAACAAAAGTGTTTGTTTGAGAAACTTTCAATGGCTTTCCATTCTTCAAGATAGAATTATTGAAGAGTTTAGCAGTAGATGTTGTCCGGAATCCCCACATGGAACGTATAGGTATTCTATATAATTAAAATCAATTGTTATCAGATTAATAAAAAAAAACCAGCATAATTGCTGGTTGATCTCAAAAAAAAAAAAATCGTAATTTGTATCCACGAAAACTATATTAAACACATCTTGGTTGAAAAGCAGAGCAAGCTTTTGTTTTGCGCCTCAAATGTCCGGAATGTAATGCTGTGAGTACCTCACAGTTAGTGTTGCCGATCTTTTTTAGTTGACTATTAACCGAGAGCATGAGTGTGTTCCAGCTTTATATACGCGATGGCAAAATGGCAGACAGACAGACAAGCAGATATTTATGGCTGAATCGAGTCAGAACTTTCGACTCGATATGCGTGAAGCTCTCCGATGCTTGCACGTGAATATTCTCTTGTTCTTTGCTGCCACTTACCAAAAGACTTTCTATATATGTTTAATACATTTCATGAATTTGCGCTGATTTTCAAAGACCTGGTTCTGCTTTCATTTGCTTTAGATATTTGTTCAAAGGGAAGCGATCACTTCACTGTCTTTAATATTTTAATACAGATTTTATTCATTTCAAAAAGCTTAAGCACCAACACTTGCAACGATGGCATCTTACTGGTATCCAAGAAGAGCTGGCACTATTAGCAGCAGTGACGAAAAAAAAGTGTTAATAATAATTTTAATAAAAAGTGAGCTCTAATAACCGAATTACAAGATATGCTGAAGCATTGCTGTCTGATCAAGCAAACATGTGTGTGTGAAGCAAGAGAGATTGCTAGGCAAAAAAGATAAGAGATGTATTATCGATTGTTAAGCGTTCAATGTTTACGAAATTGAGGCAACGAACTTTCAACAATATATCATAAATCGGAAATTTCCCATGTGCCTGCCTATATGGCTTCCGCGCTTTGAAAGGTTTATTATTCTATGCTCCCTTTCGACACTATCTCGAATTTGTTGGATGTTCGAACGTTCGAACGACACAGACTTTATTGCTAGTTTTTGTATTTTCCGTAGCCGTAAGCGTTCATTTGAGGCCTTCGCTTGCAATTATGCTTAAAAGTATGATTGATTTTCGATTGCCTCAAGAGTATGTGCATGCGATCTTTACAGTTGCCATCATTTTCACATTGTAACGAACATTTGGTAATTAGGGTGACTGTACAATAATAACAAAGAGCGACAAGAGGAATTTCTTATCCAATTCAAGTCTATGCAGTTATGAGAAGAAAGAGGAGACACGAATAAATAAACCCTAAAATAAACACATAAACTATGTGACAATATACATACGTATGTCAAATATTTACATGTTGTTGTCATTCTTATAATTGTCAAAAGTAGAAAAAAATAAAAAAAAAAAAAAGATGACATGTGTACAAATATAAAACAAAACAAAAAGAAAAAAAACAGAAGAAAAACACATAACAAAACACAATAGAAGGTCAACTAATATTTCGTAAAAAACTAAACTATACATGCACCCTTGACGGGTAGTTAGAAGTAGTCTGTGAAAGCAATGCACGAAAGCGTGTAAGTAGAGGAAACGGGGTGTAGAAAATTTGTCATAAGTTCTGCCCTTCATCATGATGCTGATGATGCTGATGATGATGATGAGCCTGATAGTTGAAGATGATGACAATGTTTGCCTATTAGTTTTTTGTTTATTTTTAATTTGTATCAAAGCGATCGTGGTTGTTGGTTTTTTTTTTTTTTTTTTAAACAAAAATGCTTTTAAATTTTAAACAAAATAAGTATTGTTTTTATTTTTTTTTTTTTTCTCTCTTATATATGCGTATATATATATATATATATATATGGGTGATGAGGAGACGGGAAAAAGAAAAAAAATGGATTCGACTCAAGTGAAGCGTTAAAATTGTATATATATTTTGATTTATTGTGCTTGGATATTTAAACAGCATTGATGTTAAAATTTATATAAACAAATATGCTCGCATACACATGCACGTATGCATGTATGTATGTGAGATGCATATATATATATATATATGCGTATATATATATATATATATATATATACGTGTGTGTTTACATTCATAAACAAACACGTTTGCAATTTTTAATAACGCTTTTAATACCGGGGGTTGATTGTTGCCATTCGTCTGTGTGGCAGACAATTGGTTTGAATTTATTTTTTAATATCGACAGCGCAAAAATTCGTTTCATTTCACAATTTGTTGTTATTGTATAAATTTTTTGTTTCATGAGTTTGGTTTTTTGCGCCAGCTTTACAAACAAACACACACACACACACACAAATAAGCGTGTATTGCTTTACGTTACTGTTGTTTCTTTTGTAAGTTTTGTTTCCTTTTTTGCAATATTTTAAATATTTATGCATATCACTGCACTTTTAATTAAAAACGTATCAATCTGTACATAAAATCAATCACAATTGATATATACACACTTTGTTTTTTTTTTAAACATTTATTTATTGTTGTTACTGTTGTTGTTGTTTCCTTCCTTTTTGCGCTTAACAACCCTTTTTTGGTTGTCGTTTTTTTTCCTGCCGTACATATATAAATATATATGCGTATATCTATATATATGTTATATATATATATATATTTGTATGCCATAGCTGCTACTTTTTTCTTTTTTTTTTTTATGTTATTTATTTCATTTTTTTATGCCCTCAACTCTTTCAATATTCTTTTGCAGATGATAAACGTTAATATACGTTTACACCTACAGACAGCTTATAGAGTAAAGACTCATATAACCATACGCAGCCTTTTTTTTGTTTTTTGTTTTCTGATTATTTTGTGAAAATTTTCCATTAATTAAAATTCCAATTAATTTTCTTGTATGAATAAAAATTTTACAAATGCTATAAGAAAAAAAAAAAAAAAAGAAAAATTAAAGCGCTGTGTAAAAAGCATTTTCACTCGGCCCGTTTTAAATGCAACGTTCATTTCACTGACACTGATGTTATAAATAAACGCGTGTGTTCAACTGTAGTTATTAAAGAAAATCAAAATGTAATTTGATTGGCTTTTGAGAAAGCGTGGTGTGGTTGAACGTCAGCAAAAAAAAAAATGGAGAGTTTAAATATTCTCCCCTTATGCCGTTAACATGGAATTCACTTGCTTGCGTTTTTACAAACGATTTGATATTTCACTTATACAAAGAAGAAGGAAACTTAGACCTGATCTGCATAGGTTTCTCCACTAACGCTGTTCTTCTTCGTCTGTTCGTCTTCAAGCATACAATCATAAGATATACAAGTTGGATGGCAGGTGTATGTCCAGGGGTCAAATGGTTATATTTCCTCGACTGTTTTCTTAGTTTAAAATTCTCTTCAAAAATTTTCTCTTAACACCGGAACTACCGCTGGAGTTAAGTTGAACTCTTTCAATTTTTGAGTTTAAAAAACGTGTTTATAAGTCATGTAAAGTTCCAAAATTTCGTAGTGTCTTTAATTTATAATATTTGTTTATAATAAAATGCCTTTAATTGCCTATAATTAGTTTTTGTTCACTTGATCTAGTTTTCGGGGTACCTATCATATATGCTTATTTCTACCGAAACGGGTTGATTTAATCCATAATCTGTTCCGAATGACCACATTCGCAGAAGAAAAGACAAATAGACGTCGATTAGAAGCTGAGACGACCTCGAAAAACACCGGACCATTTTCTTTCATTTCCGTTTGTCATTTCTGATACCGTGAAGATATTTCGAAAAACTTACCCAAATGTTAGTCAGAATATCCCGCATATTTGGTCCAAAAATGGTTCCAAGCGGTTTCCTGCTACGTCCACGATTAGTCATAAAATTTTAATTCCAGTTCATCTCTACTTTATTTGCAATTGGATGAAGAACATGCCAGTTTGCGTTAGAATAAATTGGAACTAAAATATTTTAGGTCGAACTGATCCATTTTAGGCCCGATTAGTTTAAGTTCTGCTGCTAGATATGACAGTAAGCACCCTGCAAGACGCAGCTGCTGTAAACTTTTTGAAGGTTATTTTGGTACGCTTGACTCTCATTAGTGGCAGCGTGTTGGATCTGTGGTTCGATGGGGTAACAGATCGAAATTTTATTGAAAGTTAATGGCTTGTCCAATAAATCATCTCATTAGGTGCCACACCAGACACTACTGAGCATCATCAACTCTTTTCTTAGATTACTTACCAAACAATGCTCTGCTTTCCGTTTTATGAACCCGCCTATTTACAAATTGCTGCATAAGACAGCAAATAAATTGTTAGTATATGTAATAGTAATAATATGTAATATAAACATATACACACGTAAGCATATTTGAAGTTTTTGAAGATTTGTGAGCATTTGCTTGCTCTGAAGAATACACTGAGGTTTAATGTACAGCAGGAGAAAATTAACAGGCTTCCTATCGCCAGGGGAGGAGTAAACATTGTTTAGAGAAGTGAAGGTGAAAGTGGTAGGCTTCCATGGCAGGGGATCCTCACATCTTAAGCTGTTAAAAAAAGGCGCAGTCATAATTTTGTACAGAAAAGTTTGACTTTTCAGCGAAAATATTTTTGAAAATTCAATTTCAATTTGCAATTTTAACTTGTGTGTGCGTGTTGTAAAACAAGCAGAGGTAGACGTTACAGACATCTCAATGTAAATTAATTCTTCATTAGCCCGAAAAGTGCGACCAATTTAGGCAAAGTTTTACGTTTGAGGCTCTCTTGAGATACCCGTTTGCGAGTTGAGGTTTCTTCTAGACTTATAAGTTTTAGCTTAAGAGTTCCGGGTTTTAAGACAACACAAGCATCGTCCTCATATGGTCGATCTAAAAAGGACAACAATCTTGACTTTTTCATATTTAAATTTTCCAGATCGAGTTAACAAATCGACTAAGAAGGCTTGCTCCGCAATGGCTGTAATTGCTGCACAAGAGCAAAGAAATGTGATATAAGAAAGGGTTTTTCAATTACCTTCACTTCTACCTTTTATGGAAGAGTGCTGCGAACTGAATTTTTATTTTTCAGAGACATTCTACTCTCAATTAGCACAACACCGCACATCCAAAGCAGAGAAGTGAAATAATGTAATGCGATGCGCAACTACTACCGGCCGTGAAATTTTTATCTCTCGTACCAAAGCTGTCGACATCGCGTAAAGTCGTGAGGTAAGGTGGTAAGGAGAGATCTCTGTAATGGGTAGCGAGTCGATAAGCTATGTATTTTTCTTCCTATTCAGCGAAAAATGTCTCCATAATACAATTGCTCTTGGGTGACGTATTTATATTGCGATCGGGTGTCTTCGATATCTACAGCTATGAACCGGCCGCAATGCTGTTCGCTTGTCTTATAGAGTAAAGGGTTTAAGCTGAGGTTAAAAAAAGATACAATTCTTTCCAGCTTTAAATAAAGATTTTCGGAAAATTTTTTAATGGTTTTTATATAGCGCGATCTCAGAAGAATTCTACTTGTATTACTTGTATTACTTGTCACAAATTTGGAAATGTTAACTTTTTGACAAACTTTAAAATTCTGTTAAATATTTTTATGGTTTTTCAACATATAACTGTCAGTTACAACCCGTTGAAGCTCTTAGCCTAAAGGTAAGGCCATGAACCACAACACTAAGTACACATGCGTCTCGCACGTTCTAAACGCCCCTTGAATAAGAGCGAGAATACATTTTTTTGGCGGGGTGTAGCTAGTAAATAGGAAAATCATTTTTGCTTTTTTTTAGCATACATTACCCTCAACCAGTAAATGACACGAACGACAGTAAATGAAATTTTATAAATTGAAGAAATAAACGAGAAAAAATTGGATAACTGAAAAGTGGAACTAAATGATAATTGTATGGTGAAACACCTGAACCCGGAAGGCATAGATGATTTGTGAAGAAAAAATACAAAAATAAAAAAATAAAATAATAATAAAAAGTGAAGAGAAAAGCACGACAATGCCAGGTATATAGCCTCATACGTTCATACATAAGTCGAATTGATTAAGGGCAGGGGTGTAATGTAATTGAATTTGTTGATAGGTTGTCATTTAAAGACAAGAGTTGAAAAGTGCAAAATGTGGTTTTTGTTTTTGTAATGATGAGACGGTAAAAAAAGACAAAAATTTGCAAGCTTTCGTAAATTAAATAAACTTTAAAATGATTGCATGAATTTTTTTTTGCTTCTTTCCATTTGCGAATGTAAAGCAAAATTTAAGGGAACCATTTAAAGTGCTAATGATAGTTCAGAAGAGAGTAGCACTGAAATTTACCGCTTACCGTTATTTGTAGTCATCTCTAAGTCTACGCAGGAAGAATGTAAATACTTATGTTTTCTGCGTTTGTCTTCGTTTCATTTATGCTTGACAGATAAATTCCTTAAATTTTCCTTGAATGGCATAAATATTAATGAAAAGACACGCAGACGGGGAAGATTAACTAATGGCCACACCTACATCCAATATATGCACACTTTCAGATTGGATTTAACAAGACCAAGGATCCCCAGCCATGGCAAAGGAAAGGAGGGAGATCATACTTTTACTCTACTTGAAGGATAGATTTCATGTTACAAAACGAAAAGCAAACAAAGCTATTGTCCGCAAATTTAT
This sequence comes from Glossina austeni, assembly GCA_000688735.1. NCBI lineage: Eukaryota > Metazoa > Arthropoda > Insecta > Diptera > Glossinidae > Glossina > Glossina austeni. The sequence continues at coordinate 87,497 of KK502861.1, read as the reverse complement.
AAATAAAGCTCATGGCACACGTTTTAGTCATCATCATTAGCCATGTTTGCCTCCTCTCTGTCTGGTATTAAGCTAATTCATACTTACCTACATACTACATTTTTTCATATGATTTGGCGGCATCGCCACGTCAAAAAAGTACCGGGAAGCATATCTTTTTACTTGCAGAAATAAATTTTCAAAAAGCAAAATTTCCAGTTTTTAGTAGCAGGAGTTGGTTCACAGCAATTTGTAAATGTTTTGTTAATGAAATGTATCTCAGCTTGTCTTTGTCCGAATTTAATTTTCCTTCAAAGTGCTTTTCTCGTGTACGTATTGTCCTACTCAAAACTCCAAACATCAATAGCGAAGCTCTTTATTCGCCCAATATAACAGAAGAAGCCCATCAATTTATGAGTTAAATGCAGGCGAAGCGTTCCGCTCCACAGTTGGCAAAACAATTCTGCAACAAAGCTGGAGTAGCAGCTATGAAAGTTTGGGAATGGTTAAACACTTTCCCTCTGGGAAAGGCGAGGCCTATCTATTGCTCCAATTGTTTAAGGTAACTGCATCCACCATGATACTCGGTAAAGGCCGGTAACCAGCAGACAGATTCTCTGCCACCTCCATGTCGATTTTCCTAAGGCATTGCAAAATGCATGTAGGCATTCCCGGTGCATGCGATTTGGTGAGATGGGCATCCTGATTTCCGTAATTCCTGTATTCTGGATTATAATGCTTTTTAGTTGTCAGCATTGCGCGACGTGTAGTAGTCATTCTCTATTACCATCCGTCATATATTACCATCATTCACAATTCAGATCTGTGATAAATATCGAGTCTGTATAGCAGCTGATCGCTAATAAAGAAGTAGAAAAAAAAGAAGAAGAGCAGACAGATCCTTATGCTCTCGATGCCCTCTCCAGAAAATAGTTGAAAACATGATGACATGAAGGAAAATTAAGTCGCCGCTGAAAGTGGTCATAAGAACTGTAGAAATTCCCTATACATTTTTGACAAAATTACTCTCAACGCCATTATGTTTTCCTGTGCATTGTAATGGTATATGTTTCTGTGCGTGTTTTTGTATCTCGTAACAAGAAAATCTAATGTAGAAAATGAGCAAATTTTCCAAACGACTGCATTTTTTCTTTTCCATAAGCAAAAAAAGAAAAAAATTCATTTCATTCCACTAAAGAAACTTCTTTGTGCCGGAGCACTTAACCCTCTGCTCTGTGGGCTACATTTCATTAGATTGGTTATTTTCATTAAAACTTGTTGTTTTCTTAACTTTTCTTTTCCATTCTCTTAACATCATACTTGAAATCATTTCTATACCCAGGCATGCACACCAACATTCTTACATCAATTTAAAGAGCTTTGGAGCATTAATGCTGACCTAACAAAAAATTAAGAAATTATAAAAATTTTCTTAGATTTCTTTTACGCTCTTGGCGAAAATATCAAAAACACCCACCAAAGAAGAAAAACAAAAAGTTTGTTATATAAAATATCTTAAAACGACTAGTGACTCGAGTTTCCTAACAGTTGAAGTTGAAAATGCGACTGGCATTCTTACCGTCAATTCTTTGTAATTAATTCATAAATTATAAAAATGCTTTCGAAAAGAAAGAACGAAAATAATATTTTCGTTTCTTCTTCAGTTTGTTTCTCAGAGAATGTGTTCTTTTAATTGGTTTACTATCATTATTTATCTTTCTTTTTCCATAGCTCAGGTTTTAAGCCATAATTATATAAAGGAAGTTGGACATATGTCTGTTCCATTACGTACCGAGGGTTCATGGAAAAAAGCACTTTGTTCTCTCTCTTCGTTAGACCGCCATCTAGAATGAGAAGAAAAAAAAACATGGCTAATGGTAGCCGTGTCGTCCTAAACTTCAGACATGGAAGATGCAAATTACGGAAAATTATTTATATTGAACTGACTAAAATATTTTAATACATAACACATGATATCAGGTTATCAAAGGTAAATGGTGTAGAAAAAACCTCACATACATATAAGAAATTATTTTATTTATCGACGCATGCACATATGTTTGCTATATAAGCGACAGGTTATCCAGGTGTTTGGTCGGTGGTGTTAAATCCTGGCGGGCGAGCGTCGTGAAATTCTCGGAGGCCCAGTTTTACTTCCTTATCATTGAATGTCACTGAATTGCTGGAAGGTTAATTTAATGGCCGAGTCAGTGTTAAATAGTTTTTCTATCAAGAAATTGTTTTAATTGCGGAAGAAGTGCTAGTCAATGCCGAGTAGATCTGGTAGGTCAGGAGAATTTTAAAAAAGTTCAAACCACTATACACTCTTGTTCCTGTTTTTCACTCAGTTCCTGTGGACGCATTTAAATAACTTTTTCACTTTGCTGACTTGAGCTAAATGAGTTAATATTGTTTTTTTCATAATACCAAAGTTCCACGATATTTCATATGCACTCCAATATGGGCCACACTGAACGACGACCTAGAGTTCACCATTCCGAACCTTTGATTCTGGACGACTGACTTGCTCAGTTATTAGGTCGAAGTTACCTGAAAGAAATCCGACGAACCAACTTGACATTGTCTTTTGCGTAGTAACTCTAGACCTAATATGCATTACTAAACTTTCGTGCGGTTTGCGATGCATGTGCGCATTTTAGAGCGTTCACTTTTCAACAAAATTAATTTTTAAAAAAAGGTTCTCAAATATCTTTAAGAGATTACAGTGATTTCTTTAAACAGACGAGACGTGAAGTTTTCTAAAAAAAAAAAAAAATATTGAGGTAAACTATGAAGCCAATGTGAAATAACAAGCTGTTAAAGTTGGCAATAGGATTAACTGCGAATTTCATCTTTGCCAATCTAATAAAAAGCAACCATCATCGGAAAGATATATAACAAGTCTTTAGGATCCCACATATATCTTCCTTTTGCTATGAGCTTTCTATGGCTATTGTGTCTGCGCCACTGCTTGCTCGAATGGAAATACGTGTGTACATCCATGCCTTATAAATATCTGTCGGCATGTTATAGCTATTATTGAAAAGTGTAACAACATTTGTTAGGGGAATAAATACAATCATCATTATCATCATTAAATACCAATCAGCTGACAGACACTCAGTCAATTTGTTTAACTGAACAAAAAAAAAAAAACAAAACAAATATAATATTTTAAATACCTGAAAAAAAGTAATTTGTTACGCCTAAATGTAGGCACGCGTTATGTATTAAGTGTAATTTTCATAAATCATTTTTTGTTGAACTATTTAAACCACATATTGGCCGCAAAACTTTTAAATACATGCTCTTAAAAACGGAGCACAAAAACAAGAAAAGAAAAGGGAAAACTTAACACTCTCATCGCATGTATGTGCCCACACGCGATAAGGATAACATGACGTGACTTAAATAGAGTTTACAAAAAACATCAAGAACTGAATAGAACACGAGCAAACACTTGTACTATGGATATCGTTAATAAATTGGAACGAATGCATTTGAATATCTATAAATAGCGTTGTTTGCTGACGTTACCCCTAGACTGATGACGTTCTTAGTTTCGAAGGGTATTAGAAATTATCCGCTTATGCGTTGTTGCATGCCATCATAAACCACCTGTCCACAAAGCTAATCAACTTTATAACGTTAAACACGCTATTAGTTTAAGTAACCCTTTTCCACTTATTACACATGTTTTGCGTAAACAACAATGATGAACTTTGCATATGCATGTGATTAACGTAGAATTGAACTATTTTTACCACATCTGAAGTTTAAATTTCCTAAAGATGGGTTTAAAAAAAAATCTTTTATTATCACAAAAGACTCCTACTCGACTTGTGACAGAAAGTCATATTAGTTTGTGCTGATGTATGCAACATGTAGAGATAGAGTCTTTTTTTATTATACCGACCGATTTAGGTCTACGCTTCCCCTTTTCTGTTCAATCTATCTATCTATCAATCTTGGATATATTTTGATGAAATTGTTTACACCGACGTGTTTTGACTCGAGCACGAACGCTCTTAAAAATTTTTCCGGTCGGAATAACTTTTCGTTCACTTCACATCTAACGAATTATTTTGATCAGTCGTTAATTGAATAACTATAGGGTGTGATTTAGGGTATTTTATAGCTATCCGCGACTTATTGCAGGCTTCTTACTTGCTATTATATGCGCGCTTATTGTGTTGATTTTTTTCTTGTCCGAAAATATCGCATACATATATCATTTTTCCTAATAATTAAAATGAATATTGCGCATTAGAATTGTGACTTCAAAAATATTATCAAAAGTTTTAAAGAGCTTGCCCATGAGCGTAATGCTGATTCTATTAAGAGCCTCATTCTGCATTTCTAACCGTTCTTCATAAGGCAAAATATCATTGTTCTGCTTCTTAAGCTCAAGATGCTGGGAGATGAAAATGTCTTCAATAAAATGTTGATCACGGCTCAGTATTTGCTAATGCAAGGTTTTTTCTTCGAGACAATTACTAGTGGAATTAACGACAAAATGGTTAACAAAGATCAATAAAAAAATCTGTCCAGCTTTCTTTACGTTATTGGAATCGCGTTTGATATTGTAACTTGAAATGCCTTTCGAGATTTTCCTACGCTACTGATACCCAATTTCGTTGTAACAGTTGCCTGCTAATCCCTTTCGTCCTCTGAAAGGTTTTGAGAATCGGTAAAGCATCCGAAATCTGTATTTACTTGCACCATCCTTAGAACGCGGCTTCTTGGAGAAGCGGTTAGTTTTGATGCGGACTCATTTCAGTTCAGTGCTTAACAAAGTTTAAACAGAGTTCAGAGTGTAGGACGTATTGATCGAAAACTTGAAATATGCCGAGCGATATATAAGTAAAAGAGTAAAGGAAAGTCTTAGTGGACCATGTTATATATTTATCGTTATGTGCTGATAGAGTTCCCTGTATTGGGTTAATGTAGTGGATGCCGATGATTCACCTCAAAATTAATATAAATTTGTTATTTGTTTTCCATTAAGTTGATGAAAGTTTCGGAAGAAGTCGGTCTGTTTTTTTAATAGAATGTGTTTTATGAAATTGTTTTTCAACACTTTTTTCGATGAATCGTAAGATAAGAAAAAGTTTGCAAACAGAATTTTTCTTTGAAAAACTTTTCAAAGTTTCTGAGGTATTTTATCAAAAAACCAGCAAGAAGAAGAAACAAAAAATGATAATTTAAAAAAAAAATTATATTTTTATCATAAGTGGTCAATCTGATGTTATTCCTTATAAGCAACTAAAACTTGAAGTATTTGCTTTTGGATATTTGTTTACTTATCCTTTTTGCCTCGACGTCGTCGTGCTAAGCGGTGGTAGTAATAGCGTAGTGTTTCAGTGACGTGTTGTTAGGAGGTTTTTAAGTTTTGCGTGTTGAACTTTTTGATTTTAGCCAAAACAAACCTTAATTGGTTTGCTTCACTCATTCGTTACGTTATACGTATGGTCTCATTTCAGTTCCCTAATCATGTTTTCTTTTTTTTGTTTTTTTTTTTTTTGTTTTAAATGTTTCTTTATTTTATTTTAATTCAGTCACTTCTTGAATGCTTTTGGTAGGGGATTTCTTAACACCATATAATTTTTGCTGTTTGTTTGAACGAGCGACCGATTGAGTGAATGGGTGAATGAATGATTTTGCTGTCTTCTCTCGTATCATATGTTAATTCATGTGGAATTAATTGTTTCCGGTATTTAAGTTTTTCCATAAGCAAATTTTCTACAATTTTGTTTGTTGTGGTTTTCGCTTGCTATTCCACTAAACTTTTACAATAACGTTAAGGTTTCCAGGAGTTTTGTTGTGAGTCGTTTTTTTTTTTTTTTTTTTGTTTTCTTCCTTATATTCTGTCTAACATACTAGGATCCTTGCTATTCCTTCTTAATGGTTAATATGGAAATTTTCTATTATTTTTCTTTCCCCCATCTATGTCGCTCTCGCTCTCGCTCTCCCATCTAAGTGAAGTGAATATATTTTTATTAGTTTTATTCATAAGTTCGAGTGAGTTGTTAGCTGTTTTGAAATTAATGAGGTTAGTCGTGTGGAATCAATTATTCGTATTTTTTTCCCTTTTTTTGCTTTTTTGTGGTTAATTTACAATAAAAGTCATATAAGATTTTCAACGTTATTTAAGTGCAATTCATTTATCTAGAAGAGCTTATTACACATTCTTTTTGGACGAATGAAATCGAAGAGAAAGTGTTGCTAAGCAAAGGCTTTTAGCCCTTCTTCTGCTTGCCGACTTCCAAGTCGAAAAGTAAATTCTCTGAGCCATTATAATCACTTCAGTCCATTAGATAAGAATAATATCAGTAATTTTTTTGTTGCTTTTTGCCTTATCGTGGTCATCTTTAAAAATATTTATCGACATCATTATATCACTTATAAAAAATATCAAAAGGCCGAAGTCAGAAAACCCTCATAAATAATTCTTAAGAATTTTGAATTTGTGTATAAAAACAAAAGGAGATCTTGGAATAGCGACACTTTCATAATGCGATTTACCTTGAAATTCATAACAGGATGTAGAAATATATGTATGACCATGTTCAAGATCTGCCTACGGTCAATATAAAATCTCCTATGCTTAAGTGAGCGAGAGAGAGAGAGGGGGAGAGAAGGAGGGAAGGAGAGATCGAGGAGAAAAAAAAAATATGCCATTAATGTATGACAAGTGTTGATATTTTGTATGGGTGACAATTCCAATTCCCAAAAGATGCCATTGTCTTTACCAGGCTATCAACGCTGCATATGAAAGCACGTCGCTTCATTTATTTATTTAATTTTTTTTGTTAATTTTTTTGTTGTCATTTTTTTTATAACAACAAAAACGACATTCCAAACCAAAAGTATGCGTGCATGCATGCGTATGTGTGTGTGTGTGTGTGTGTGTGTGTGTGTGTTTGTGTTTGTGTTTGTGCGTTTATGAACGAAGGAAGGAACGAAAGAACGTATGTATATAAGATCGATCGCTTTTAAGTGGTACATGGAAAAACAGAAAGCATAAGAATACAAGTTGGAAAAAATTGTTTTCAAAATCACAATGATCATAAATATTATGCAGAGTTTTGATGATATTCGTTTATCGCACCTACTAAGTATATGAGTGGAAAGCAACTGACTGTCTGGCCAAATCGCCAATTGCCTCTTTTGCTCGGTTCGACGTTCTCGGTACATCAATGAAGTTTCTCTTTGGTTTTTATTGATTTTTATTTTTCATGTTTTCTTCGTTTTTTTTTTTTGTTCACATACAAATGCTTTTGGTTTTGCTTGCTTAAAAGAACGTAGACCGTTTGGCTGTTTGAAATTGCTTAACAATGAGTGAAACAAAAAAATAAATAAATAAATAAATAAAAATAAAACACAGAGTACAACACAAACAAACTGTTGCATAAATGAAATGACAAAATGTGTAAAAATATTTGTTTCTCCCCCTTCGCAATAACAAAGATGAGGTATATATATACCTATATATATGTATATATATATGAAATCAATTCAGTTTAACAACAAACGAGGCAAGCAGTCATATGGCTCGTAGAGGCACCAAAATGTTTAAATGTTAACAGACACGCTGTCTGGTAATGCCGCACATATGTCTGGTTAAGCCCATTCACTATCGCACTGCTGTGGCACTTGATCGTAAGATTCGTAAACACCATCGTCAGTGTCAGCCTTAACAACTTTAGTCAGGCACTTGGGAATCGATTTAAACACTATTAACAGCTGTGTGCTGGAATATTTTCTTATTTTTCTACTTGCGAATATATGAAGTTTGTCATACAATTCGTCAACATAGATAAAAGATTGTTAAATCCGTCCGAATATATGATTTGCATTTCGATTTTTTTCTATCTTCAAATTCGATCGACATTTACATTTTTTAATATCTAAAAATTTACATTAGTTTGCTGGCAGTTGCTTAGACTAAAAACTTACTCCTTGGAGTTCAGTATAGTTTTTGATAAAATTTGTGACTGCGAAGACATTACTTTTTTTCTCTTCTTAAAGTGTCTACCTAGCATGTATGTGTACACATATTCGCGCAAATTTAGAATTCCATGCGTTTTATTGAAACGTAAAGTGCATTTTCGGACATTGAGAACAACAATTTTACAGATTCAAAGCTATATAAGATAAGTGTAAGATTGAAAAACGCTTTTAATCCTTCCTTGAGAGTTAGGTTTAAGCTTAAGAATAAAAATGTACACTTACTTGGACGGTACACTTACTCAGAGATTTGGATTCAGGTATTGCTCCTAGAGTGTCCATAGAGTGTGCAGAGAGGTGTGTTGGCTTCGCCTAACAATGTTTTGAGAAAATTTCATATTCAGTTTTATTTCAAGTTTCGTTTGTCTTCTTCTTCTTCTCCGGCTTCCAATGGGTTGTTTCAAGCATTTCCCTCAAGACGAATTGTTGACACCCACCTTTTAAATAACATTACGAAACTATTTTGTATTTTTTTACTTGTGTCAAATTGTTTCGGATTTCTGATCGCTTTGCCTCGGTTTTTTTAATATGTGACGTCTGACAAGTTGAATGGAGGTTTAATTGCAATTTAAAATTTTTCTCATTTTAAAAAATTAAAAACAGGTTGATAGAGTCTTTTATGGATAGTCCTTCCAATATCGAGTTATACCCACGCTGATGATGAGAAATGAAAAGCTTTACGCCGCTTGACAAGTACAACGATAAAGCTTTTATACCCATTCGGCGACGATGTGTATAAACGTATCCATCAACAATATCTAATCGATTTACCGATATTTTCTATTTTGGTATTTTATGCAAAAGTTATGATAGAAATCTTTCCATTCCCCAGAGTGCTGCATTGCAAATGAATCTTATGCAAAACTGTGGATGTTGCTGGGTTCGTTGATGTAATCGACAATACATTTTCACTTGTGCATCGCATGCATGCGCAACAACACAAGCAAAGCATATTCACAAGAATATTTTGTGAAGTGGGAATAAAAATTACTTTTTACTTCTTAGTCTCGTAATTTCGATATAAAAAATTATTTTTTGCTTAAGCTAAAGTCGAAAGTCACGCTTACGAAATTGTGGTAAGCAAACTTTGCTTCAGCCATGTCTTCAGTTTTGCGGATTTGTGCAGAAAAAACATTGCAATCGCCTAGAATCGAAATGAAAATATCAACTGTCGCTGACACCATATGGCCATTGACCCACTGGGACAGGAAGTCAAAACTCCGTTTACGCAAAATTTCAAAGAATTTTAAACGCCTGAGACTCTTCACCTAGATGGTTAGTTTTTGCCTAACATTTGACAATGTGATCGAAGATTCCAAGAAACTGCAGCCGATCGAGTATACGCTCTCAAGAAAATGGGAAAAATCGGGTTATGAATATGTACGATTTTAAAAGATTTTTGATCAAGAATTTCGTGTTTGCAAATTGTTTCCTCTGCTAATGCTCTTTTATATCAATATAAAGTCAATATATGTAAATAAAAGTTGGATCTATGCCTTTATGGTAATGACTTTCACGACTCCTGCTGACAAATCAAAACTTTTCCACTTTCCTCGACCATAATTTATCCACGACATTGAACTCAACTCGATCTTTCTTGTTATGCGGGCGCATGGATTTTTCGCATACAATTTCAAGCAAAGCCAAAAAGAAATTTCATTTTTGACAAAACCTGTTCGTTTGCTCTTAAACAGCCCGTAATGGCAGGAAATCTGAATAATATTTTTTGCAGATGTACATGAATGTGTTATGTTGTCTTTAGAGGGTAGGTTGCACTGTGCATTACCTTGGGGAAGCGTACATAACCTAATTTCTTTCAGCTTTGGATGGCTTGAACTTTTCTCAGTTTCAACAAGAGTACTGAACATCATAGATCGCTGCCTGTGATAGTTGGGCGAACTCTAAGCTTTTAAAAATCGAAAAAACTTTTCAATATCGAATTGATTTTTTCGAGGTTGCAAGGAAGCGAAAAGTTGCAGTGTAATAGGCTAAACAATGATTAAAAGCCAAGTGGAAATTATACTAAGGGGTTTTAATGAAGCTAATAAATAGGTTAGGTTTGACTAAAATAAAACCACTTCGGCAATAGAATTATGTTTATATTCACCATCGAAGGACGGGGTTATGCGTACTTTGCAACAACCAGGAAAACACGTCAGAGCGTCTATGAAGTTTGTATATTCTTGATAAGTATCAACTCGAATTATGCATATCTCTGTCCGTCTTCAGGTTAATCCCGGTCGTAACAATGAAACTACTGCCATCAAAGTTGGGAAAAATACTGCAAGTTCTTGAACGCAGCCTGGTATTGAAAATGGATTACATTTTTGGAAGGACACGCATTCGTTACGAAGGCAGCTAAGAATGTGTTTGTGTTCAAGAGCCAAAAGCCATATCCTACAACAGATGTAACCACAGAAGTTTCCATGTATACCTTACAATATAAATCGTCCATGCGCACCTATCATTACGGAATGTCGAAATTTTATTATTTTTTTTTTTGTGTGTTTGTTTTAGGAAGAATGTGGTGGATACAGAAGACTTGACCAGACTTAATTTAACACAATTGGACAAGTGCAAGATAGTTAATTGATATTGCGTTCACTTGATTTTTCCATTTTGTAGAAATGACTTTTGTCCGGCCTTTGCAAAGTCTTCTCAATTGCCGAACTTCTTTATTTTATTCAGTTTGTCATTGCAAGCCAAGCTGTGCAATTCTATTGCAGTATCTCGCTTTGACTTTCTTTTGTTATAATATTTTATTTTTGTTTTTTTTTTTTTTTGTTGCCGTTAAAACCAGTTTTTCCCACAAAATTTAAATGCGAAGGTATTGTTCTTCGCTGTTTTCTTTCTTCGACTTTTTTTTAATAAAATATGATTTCTGATATGGTAAATAATTTCAGAATGACAACAATAACAAGCATGTGAGTGAATAATAAAATTGAAAACCGCTGATCAAAACGAGAGTGTGTCAATAGCGGCAATAACAACAACACCCAATGCAAAATTGTTTCAAGATATTTTCTTTTTTTTTCTTTTCCTTACGTTTCGCTTCTTTCTTTGCAACTGTTTTGTTTTTGTGTTACAATGTGATCTTGTTATCGATTTTTATTTGCAACAATTTTGATTTCGCAATTGTTGCTGACTTTGACTTTGAATTGTGACAATTCTTTAGAAAAACACATGAACACAAATCACGGTCTGCTTCATGAACGTATGTGTGTGTGTATGTGTGTGTGTGTGTGTTTGTTTATATATATATATGTGTTTGTGTAAATTATATCACAGATTTGAGTGTATGCTTTGATATGGTTACGGCTTAGCAGCGTAGTGCGACTTATATGTATGTATATATTAAACTAAGAGCAATTCGATGAAAACCATTGTCACTGCATACGAGTTACTCTTCTTGTTTAGGTTATGTATGATTGTTTGTATGTAATAACTTGTTGGGTTGCATAAAATACTTTATTCATTTATTCCAATAATAATGCAATGCAAACATTGATTGTCATCATCGATTGTCATACCGGGCAGCTCAGCATAAGAAAATAAAATAACATACAGAGAGAGAGAGAGAGAGAGAGAGAGAGAGAGAGAGAAAAGAAAAAAAAAATACAGAGTGAAGACAATGATGTGTCTGAAAATGTCAGATGCTGTGTGGAAAAACGTTGTGATCCTAAGGTAATATACAACATATGTCTGCATATCGAAAACTAGAGATTGCTTGTATGTGTATTGGTGTGTGTCAAAAAGTATACTACTTGTCGTTAAGATATGTCCATTTAAGGGAATTTTGATAGGTGACAGATATTTATTTTTTTTATTTTTATTCGTTTTTTTTTTTATTTTGGTGTGTTGAACGATTTTCGTTTCGTTGCTTTGTATACGAGTTTGGAGATCATTTTTGAATTTATGAGTTGTCATGTCATACAAAAGTACCCAAAAAGGAAGAAGCAGAAAAAGAATGCTTATGTGATTTTCTTAAGTCAACTTATCACACGTGTTGCAGCAGGTCTCGCTTATTTTTATTGTCATCTTTTTTAAAATTTATGATTTTATGTAAATTTCAACGTTTGGAAAATGTTTTCATAACAATTTCACAACACGACAAGAAAGGTTACAAGAGTTGTATAAAAATATATGTGCGGATATGCATATCTATGGAGTCATGTTTGCAGGTGTCAGTGAAAGCTTGAAGCGAAATTTGCAATATTGGATTTTTACGGTAAAATGCATTTCATTTATTATATCGTGTTTTTTTTTTTTTTTTTTTTTGATTATTTTCCTGGACCTTTTTTGGAGTATTAAGCATAAAAAACATTTCAGCATTCGTATAAAGTCCAGATTATGCATCCTATGGGCACATAACTTCAATCATTTCATGAGTGCGCAATCATCAATATTATATACTTCCTTTGTCGCTGTCCTGGTGTCCATGGTATAAGCTTTTATTGCCATTCAATAATTGAATGATTGAATGAATGATTGATATTCCTTTTTGGTGCAAAGGTTTTTTTTTTTACATTTTTTTTTTTTGTGTTTCATCGTTGATTCGTCGCCTCCATTGGCCATCGTTCGTATTTAATATCATTCATTGGCTGCTGCTTTTTACCGTTGCTGCCACTGCTATGTTGCTGCTGCATGTTTTAATACATTTTTGAAAAGTTACTCTATTATGCCCTTTGTGTCGCATCCTTTGAAAACTTATTCATTTTCGCACCGTGTCCGTTTTTATTGAGCTTCCGGCCTTTTTTTTGTGATTTTTCAATAATTTTATTTGTATGTGTGCGGCAATGTCAGCTTCTCTCGGCATGAACGGGATGCAAAAAAAGAAATAGCGAGGGAAAGAAGGAGACAGAGAAAGCGAATAAAAACAGAAATTAATCAAAATGTGTATGAAATTAAAGGAAAATCAATTTACTTTTGCTAAAGGTGCTTATGTTTTTTGAAATGAATTTTCGATCAAAACACACGTGAAACGAAAGAAAAAACAAATAAAAAACTTACACTAAGGCTGAGATTAAGTAATTTAAGTTGGAAAGCCGTCATATAGTACTACCTTTAAATATGTCAATTTGAAAATTCGTCAATCGCTCAGTGCAATCGCTCTCGAACCGTTCACTAACATACTGAACTTTGCTGACACGAGCATGAGTAAAAATTGGAGCTAAAAATTTCAAAATGGAGTGATTAGTGATTTCGAGTGATTTAGTGCGTGTAAAGTCCGTATCCAAAAAAAAAAAAAGAAAGTAGAAGCGATCGTGAACATTCTGAACCCTTTTAAAGTAATTTTCAAGTGTATAGGAAATACATGGCGGTTAGAGAGGGTGGAGGTCTACCAATTTCAGTCAATTCACGTTTGCTCTCCTAAGTACTACTGTAAGCCAGTCTACTTTGGAATGAGTAGTGATTTCGAGTGATTTAGTGCATGTAAACACCATATCCAAAAAAAAAGTTTAAAAAAACCTTCTTCCAGCATTGCTTTGCCGTATCAAGGAATATATGTTTATTTTCAATCTAAACTGCATTTGCTGTTTGTTAAAAATGTAAAGACCCTCGTTGCAAGCTTCCAGAGAAGAATATATAGTTTACTTCGGTGCTGAATTTTGGGAATGTCTTGTGTAGCGAATTTCGGGGCAAGTCCAATTTATTTGCAGAACAACGCCACAGCACTACTTTCTGCAACTTGTATCTGCCTCAGGCGAGTTGACGAAAGACGCGTAAAGTGACTGCGACGGAAAAATCATCCGGCAAGCTTGTGAGGGTAGGCCAAACCTAAAGCACTCAAGGTTCTTCGTGTAGAACGGAACGGTGGAAGATCGAATTGTGATTAGAACTATGCTTCGCCGACTGGCCAAAAGGTGTAATAAAACGCCTACAAGTGACAAGCTAAGATTCCCTTATGGGCTTATGCCTAGTGGAAGCCGGTTTCTTAGCAAATGATTGAGATGTCGATGCATATAAAAGAAGACCGCCACGATACTGTGGTAAATCATCGCCTACTCGAAAAAATGAAGTTATCGGCTTCAAATGTGTCAAGAAGAGTAAAAGTTGTTTTACACAAATAGATATTAAAATGGGCAAGTGGGTCGAAGTGTTACCTGAGAACATCTTAGACTTTGAAACTTGAAAAACTTATATTTTTTGCAAATTGCTTATGAATTACAACAGTTACGACGATAAGAATGTCGAAGTAGGCACTACAGTATCTGTACAAATAAACGGGCCATGCCTATCCGATGTTAATGAATATCGAAATATTTTATTTTTTTTAATATGGAGGTGATGAGTAAGGAAAATATTTTGTACTTATCTGCAGCACACAGAAGATCCAATCAGTGTCATTGCCAACGTGTTGTAAACGCGAGGTTATTTCACTTAAGGCCTCAAATTCAGAGATAGTTGGTAGCGAAAAACCATCATGCGCACAGCATAATTGAAAAATATCGCTTGCATCTGGACTGGCTTGCCACTTTTTCAATTGAAGAATTCTTTGTAATTTTGATGGCACTATACTCACAGCGCGATTTCTTATAGATTCCACTAAAGTTAACTTAAATACGTATGCGGGGTAAATACCACATATCGTTAAAGATGGGTCTTATTGTTATTTGTTTTTTGTTTGTGTAATATGGGCACTCGCTGGGGAGGGGGAGGGGGAAGGGGGGATACCTCTTATTCGTTTAACACGAATGATTAGAAACGTGTGAAGAAATGCGAAGGGATGGATTAGGGAGTAAAGCGTGTATTCAATCGGTTAAGGTTATGCTTTTACCGGCTGCGCACTCACTGTGCTTACGATCGAAGCAAACGCTACCGCACTGAGATTTGCGAAGCCTCGAACACTGACTTGGTAGCCGCGAATCTGGCCTATTCGGCTACACTTGCGGACAGGGGTTCTTACTTTACGTAAGCTATCGGCAGAGATGTCCGTGGTTCTTGCACACAGATTGCTATTGAAAACGCCTAAAGTACGAGATAATCTGAGACCATCTTAGTTTTCCCTTCTGTTATGGGTGAGTGAGTTGTAAAATGTTACTCGAACATTTCGGGTGACACGGCCTCCCGCATGGTCTTGCGAAAAAGGTTTTGGTGTCAAAAAATTTTGAATGACAGTGAAATGGAAAGTAGAAGTCTTTATATAATACCTAACTATCTGTAAATATGTTGTCTAGCAGAGTGACTACTGCAGAGTACTGAGAAATTTATTGATGAAAAATGTTGTGATAATTGACGATTCGTCATTTGGTAAAGGGCTTTTATAATTAAAAGTTTAATCGATCGATCCTCCAGGTCTAATAACAAAAGTCAAATATCATCCTTCATCCCAAGGTAAGAGACAAATTTTCCCTTTCCACAATTTGTTTATTATTCGTATCCGAGGGAAGTTTGCAATTATTTTAATTTTGAATTGTATTTTATTGTGCTGTGAATAAAAGGAGAAACAAAAGTGAAACAATGCGATTCAAACGAAATGTAGCCTCTTCCATGTTTAAATCCGTTCATATGTATTGACAACTAATACCTTTTGAGTGCAGCCATAGTAAAAAAACGAAAGAGATTCACTGCGGCCACTACGGTTGTTACATTTTAACAAAATATTTATAGGAATAAATTTTATGGTTAAAATTTTTCATAATGGCTGCCATTTATATTAAACAACGATCAAAAATAAATGTTAAGAAATCACGAGAAAAAACAAAAAAAGACAAAAAAAATGCAATACAAAAAACGAAAAACTAAATGGCAATAAGATTGGTTGGTCGGTCGGTCAGCTTGAATTGAAACTCCAGCTTATGTTTAATGTATAATGTATAGGTAAAGTAATAAAATTTATAACCATCACTTTTACGAACGCAAAAATACACAATCAACAACCTGGTGTCACATTATAAATCAGATCATTTTTTTTTCATTTTTTTTATTTTTTATATCTATATATATATATACATACATATATATGTATATTTGTGTTGTGTGCAGGCTTTTTGAAAAATTATGTATAACGTGCCATTCTTTTCTTTTGGTTGTGTTGTTTTGTAGGTGTAAAAAATTCCCTTCACATACGTTCCGCTATATATTTGCATGTCGTGCTTTATAAAATTTTTGACAAAACATTATTTTTTAGTTAAATTCTACATTTAATGTTTAATTGTGTGAACGAGCGAGAGACGGTATGATGTCGATTATTACCGAAATTAATATTCAAAGCGCATTCTTAAATGATAAAATATCTCCAGAGTAAATAAATGTAATAAAAACTAAAAATTGGTTCACTTTACAACCGAATGATACGCGCGTGTATCGTAACTTTTGCTATGCGTCACTTGTATGAGATAAGTACCAAATTTAAAAAAAAACAAAAAAAAAAAATCAAAGAAAACTTTAAAGTATAAATAATTATTTTAACTGTAGAAATCAAACAAAAAAAAAAACAAATATAATACAAAGGCAATATATTCAGAAAATTGGTTTATTTTTTTAGAAGACGTACGAGGAACACTAAGTTATAGTCCTCTTAGTGTGGACAATGAACCCTTCCAAAAAGTTGCAAGCTGTGAGCTAGAGTCGGTTTCAGTGAGTAAGATGACTGGAATCACTCTTTGCAAGTGGCTATTGATATTTGGATGTCTACGAGTCTAAACTAAGACGATAGCGCAGAAAGTATTTGAGTTGACTAAGAAAATACAAAAAGTTTAAGAAAAAATATAGTTTTACCTCAACACAGTCTCGGCTTAGCTCGACACTGTTTTGTCAAAGCTAACCTGAAGTTTCCATAATGTGTGTGTGAGGAAATCGTTCGGCTGTTTAAACATATAATGACATAGAGAATAAAAAATCATATGGCGAATAGAAAGCAACACGAGCTTTAACTCTGCGATCTGTAAACTGCAGCACAATCTTGATGAAAGAACAATTTCTTCGCCAACACGGTCTTTTTTCATTGTGTGGATAATCATTGAAAATTCCCCTCGCATTCCAAAGAAGTGACACTATAACCTCGCTAGCAGATGGAAATATCTCCGTCTTTTTTAGAGCACTTTCTCCTCTGTCAAGCTATGTTTTATATTTTTCTTGTGTTTTAGATGCTTAGTGATAGAGCTATGTTTCGAAAATGGAAAGGTTCAATAAACGGAAAGAATCGAATTTATTGCTGTACGGCATCGCTAAGTACTCTTGGCAACACTGTCTTTGTTGCATTGCTAGCAAACGCAAAGGCCATGTTGCGTGTAGTTTACTCTTGTCCACATTATCGGTCAATATGTTTATGTCTACAATATTTATTAACTCGTATAGTTCCGGACGACGGGTATCCCAGTGTCATTTTTTCGATATCCTTTGCTATTACTGATATCGTCACTTAACTTGGTTGACCACAGTGGTAGAGCGATTGGGTAAACGTGATATAAAGGTTCAACGCTCAGCAATAGTATGTCACTGGCATGGAAAAGGAGATCGTTGTACTGAAAACTAAGTTGAGAGAAGAGTTTCCTTAATCAATATCTCATAAGAGATGTATCTCTTAAACTCTTGAAGCTCTTAAAATGGTTTCCGATTCTTCCTATATCTTAATTTCTACAGATGTCTTCACGTGAGCATGGAACTCATGGTGAATAGAACTGAACACTATCAGCTCTCTTTGGCATACTTTGGATGGTTTGGGTTTGAGAGGCAAAAACCAGAAGCACAGACAAACGGACATAGTTAAATCGGCCTAAACTTATAAGCATATCAAGAGACCTTTGTCGTCTACTTTGTAGGTTAATGTACGCTATCGGTCGATTAAAGGTGTAATAATAATAACGGTCGCATATAAACTTTTAGAAATGTTTGTGGAGAAATGTGCTTTTATTATAATGTGCGTATTATTAATGGATAATTTGGATAAGCACGAAACTGGACTTGGACTGCTTTTATTATTCTAAAAATGTCATAGGCTTGGTTGATTTCCTAATGAATGTTGTAACACGCACTCCTCATAAAAAAAGGTGTTAAGTAGATAAAAACAAATAATAAAAAACCTAAAATGATAAACTTAGAATGACATATAATAGAATATTAAAATTTAAATTAAATTAGTATTAGAAAAAGATAACCCTCTACAAATATTTAAATTGAATTAAATAATTATAAAGTTTTTTTTTTTATATACAGAAATGCAAGAAACATATGCTTGTTGCTGCTTTATCGCCCCCGCACTAAAAATATGTAAGCATGTAACATATAAATGCATCGAACAGGTGGTAAGCGAAGCGCGCATGCGTATCATGTTGAATTGAATATCCTGCAGGTTATTTCGATTTGTGTGCCACGTCTGTATAATATCTTATGTTAACGCCCTGGAAGAAAAGCACAATGTGTACTGATGAGCGTTTATCAACTTGTCATAGCCGTTATACAACCATTTATTATAAATATTTGTATGAGCTTAAGAAACTCAGACCCAAGTGATGTTAAAAACGAAAGAAAAAATAAATAAAAAACATATGCATGATATGTGTTGTGTTATGTTATGTGAAAATGTACCCCTTATCACTTTACATATAAATAAACAAAAATAAAAAAAAAAAAAAAGAATAACTTAAGAGCCAATTAATCGTTGGCGTACTAATGTTTAGCGAACGACTATGAAAAACAGAATTATTTTTACACCGCCGCCACATCAATATAGAAAAGAAAATGAAAAAAATGCGCACACATATTTTAACGGCTTAAAACACAAGCAAGTGTCATTCGAAAAGGGTTAAAAGTGCCTACGTGCAAGGTAAAGAAGTCAAAAGATAATTTGTAGTCTTTGCGCATGCTCAGTGAATTTAACAATTGTGAGAGACGGTTTAGGGAACCACCCTTACTTAGTTAACATGAAATCGTTATTAAATTTATTTTTTGAAAATTTCACCTTGTATCTTAGGCTGCCAGCTATTAACCTCACAGCTATATTATTTGGTTAATTTATATATACTTTTTCGGTCATCAATGAATTATTAATCAACGTCTTTGCCTAAATAGCGATCCTTTATGTTATTAGCCTTTGAAGAAATCTTCTGTTTTTCCGCAGTGGAGCTAAAAGAGAGATCTTTATCAGCGCTTTTACACCCTTGTTAGTACAAAAGAAATATGTATATATATATGTATATACACATGCTTTACAATTCCCAAATCACCTTTTACCGCTAATATCATTAATATACATATATATACACACATATATATATACATATATATACACACACATATATATACATATATATACACTCATGTATGTATATGTATATATATATATATATATATATCTTGTCCTTTTGCCCGTTTCGTTTAATACTGATTGATCATATTGCCGGTAAAAGGTGATGCGGAAATTGTGGCGCAGATGTTTTAATTGGCAATATGTTCGATCAAAACCCTAGACATCTCTAACCCATTCACGAGTTCGCTAATGAAGTCTGCATGCCAGTATGAAATAGGTCTTCGAAACCAAAGAGCGCTTCTTCCATGATTCCGATGCTAACAGAGAGGAGTGAGCTGACCACACTGATTACAAATTTCACATGATACTCATATGTCTGGATGCCAGGTTGTGAAAGGAAAAAGTGAGTTAAAAAGTGAGATTCCAGAGTCCATAGCATTATATTTCCGTAGCAAACATTTTCCAATCAAAATACGAGCAACAACAACACTTTGTAAACCAAGTACCTTGCGAATAAAAAGGCGTACTGTGTTTCAAATTTGCACTTAATCAAATTTATGCAAAAAATTTTCAATTTTCTTTAGACGTCTAAAGAACGGTAATGGTAATACATTATTTTAAATCTTTTGAAGGATATGCTATCCGTTCTCGTTCACAATAAAAATAAATCTTTCATAACTATTTCTGATAAAAAATTGTTTCTACTCCTTTAGGAAATTTGAAATTTATGAAGAAAAATTTTATTGCGGCTTGCAAAGCAGAAATCTTTAGCCAAACATTACACTTTTTATATTAACCGATATGATTCAATAGCGAATACCGACCACAGCATTCTTGGATGATGTGCTATAATGCCAGCAATAATAAAGATACGCGTATACGATAACGACAATGACGATGATGACGATGCGTTCTGTTGCATACAAATAGGTATACATATGGCTAAGCATAACGAGTTCGGTCGGGCATGTGAATGGTTGGATATAACCACATAGGTGGTATTATTGGCGGCGGTAACAGATGCCTAGTTTTAGTAGATGTTACATGAGTTAGGTGCCTATCATCGCCACCATAAATCAAGCTTCTAATTAATGGTATAATTTTCATGGTGCACTTTCAGATAGATATTCATTAATATATATGTATGGTGTACATATAGAGACGTACATAAAGATACGATATTTGCAAAAACTCTCAAAACACAAATATACACATGCATCCAAATGCATGCAGGGAAAATTAGAAGTCATTTGTGGTTATCAATTATATTTATATTAGTGTAGTAAGTGAAAGAGCTTCTCAGATGTGAATAGAAGATATTTTATACCACGTCTATTAACAAGATATACTATTACTGTTATTACTACTAGTATGCATATATTCATAGTTACATAAAACATACACTTTGTTGAAAATCATGAAAAGTATAAAATATATTTTGTGTATAGAAAATAGTTTTGGTGGTGTTTTAGAGCAGTACCAGGTCGATGATGAAGATGCCATCAGGTTAAGCTTTAATTACTCTTAGTGCTGTTATCTTTCATGCACTCGATATTATATTGCATGTTGTACACTATATGGGCGTATGCCTACAAATTGATATGCAATTGTAATGAATGTAATATATACACTAAATGAAATAAGAAGATGGTAAGCGAGTTATATTCGGCTGTGACCGAACCTTTTACACACCGCACTTTCATTTCCATATCAGCGACTTCTAGTCTTTTTGACAAATGTCTTGCTTTTAGTTTACACCTTCAGAAGTACGTGTACAGACGGGCAGCTAGAAGGACTGACAAACATGCCTAGAACAATTCAAAATTTGATACTGGGCAGGCTTTGTAAATTTTGTTTCTGAGTGCTGCAATAGTTTCAGGAAAGGAGGCCGGCGAGGCCGGTTGTTTCCATTTTCGTACAATTTTTTTCATTTTGTGCAGGACCGCCCATAGAATTTACGTGCAAATTTTATATTCGTTATGTTGTAAGCGTGCCCTTAGACGGATTGTGTCCAATTTCAATATCAAGATGCGTGCAAGAACTTCCAATGGTTCGCCTGCACTAATGCATTACGCAGACAGGAAGATGGAGAGACGGAAATTTTTAGATATACATATCATGGGGTATCTGAAGCGCCCGTCTAGATGTTGCAAACGTTTTGACAAAACGAACATACTCTCAGCCTTTGGTGGTGAGTATAAAAAAGCAAAAGAAAAAAGTCGCAGATATATTTACATAAAAAAGCACAATAAAAATTAATGTTTAATAATTATGCACTTAATTTTTTTTCTAGTTTTTTCTTTTTCTTTTTTTGCAAATCATGCAAATCTACAAATATATGCAATTATTTATAATTATTTTGAAAACATTTACGAACACACCATCTGAATATATTGAAGCATTTAATCGTTGAGCAATACAAATACATATATATATGTCATTGAATGCATATGTGTATGTTATGTACGCTTACGTACGTATCTCTGGGTGTATTATTAATGCACTGCATTTATTATTTAATTTGTTTCCATCAATATTATCATCAATTTTTGCTGTCATTGCACATTTTTATTATCTGCTCTTTTTTTTTTTTTTCTTTTTGCTTAAATTTATTTAATATATAACGTTAAGTGCGTGCTTGTATAGGTGTGTATGTGCATACAACATAATTTAAATTATAAAACATTGTAATATGCTGTCATTATTTTGTCGCTATGCTTTTTTGTTTTTTTTTTTTTTTTTCTTTTCCTTTTTTATAATATTGCTCCACCTCCATGTCTTGGTTACCTTGCATTTTAATGTATGTAATTTGTTAATTTGAGTACACTTTGGTTGTAATTCAATTAAACTTTTTTATATATAAAAGTTTTTTTTTTTTTTTCTTTTTTTGCTATAGTATTTGTTGTTGTAACTTTAATTGATGTTGTAGCGGTCTATGTAATAAAGCGGCCATTGTTTGTTAATTGCATTGAATTTACATTAAACATTTTTTTTATTATATTATTTTTTTTTTATTTTATATACGTTCATATACTTACTTACACATCGCATTATGGAAAGTTATCATTATGCAATTAATGTTGACGTGAATGCTGATTGCTGTCATTACACTTGATGTGTTGACGAATTAATAAGCGCGGAAAAATAAATAAATACTGATGGTGAGTAAGAAGCTCTACTATAGAACGGGACTTACAATTGATTAAAACAAAAAATTCCTAAAAAGTATTGAATAATTTTATTCGCTGAAAGTTTGTATTGCAAAGATGCATTCACTGGAATTCGCCGAAAAAATCCTTCATTACTACCAGCTCAAATATGTGGGAGAGGTGTGCTTGAGTTGGATATTTTTGACGACTATATATGTACAACGCGCGGTAAGCAAGCCACTTGCCAATTAAAGGCAGAAAGCATGATTTCAAGTTGAAAAAATAAAAGGTTTATGTTCTACTACAAAGTATATGCTAAAAAAGGGGGAAGAACTCTATAGCGTCAAGGGTTTTAAGTCCTCTTTCAAATTAAACACTATTGCTAAGTAGCAGGTATGATAAAGGTTGCCTCTCTCGCATCATGTCAATCGCTTAAGGTTGACACACATACCCACTCAGAAGATATCTGCTAGGAGTCAATCTTGCGCTTAAGGTTAAGGTTCAACTGCTTCACAAAAATTGTTGAAGGAAATCAATAGTGATGTTCCTTCGCGTTTTACCCGTGATCATAAACCAATAGTTTGGGATCAATGTCTGCAAAAGATATAATGAGCGTTACTCGCTCCGTCGGTCTTCCGGTTTCATTACATGCATCAAAAGGGTAAATCTTCAGGATGCTCAGATTGTATGCATTATTCCGTGAGCTCTGCGCGCATTGATTGTGTTGTTAGTCTTGACTAATAAGCTACCATTTCTGTTTATTAATTAATTTATTAGAGCATGTACTTAATATTTTACAGCTTTAACTATTGGTTACGTAATCCCCATTACATTGCTTTATTTATGCAACTTTAAGTTTATAGTTGTTAACCGTCATTCTCAGTTTATTATATAAATTTCAGATTCCCCTATATGTTTAGTAATCAGTCAGTAGTTGACTTGTCTCTGAAATAAATAAATAAATCAATAAAATTGGCGACGTTTTAGAAGAATTACGTCTAGCGATTTTCAGGATTTCTTTACGGGCAACAATATCAGACATGTTAAGATCGTTAGAGGACCTCCTTAGGCTAATGGTCAAGTGGAGCGGATTAATCGTAGCTTGCGCCGATGGTAGCGAAGTTAACAAACTATACTTTAGATGGACATAGAGATGTACAACGCCGTGTATAGAAGTACTGGCCCCACATCAAGTGAGCTTCTTTTTAGTGTTAAACAACGAAAAGTAGTAGAGAAGTGTGGTTGATTTTTTAAGAAAGGATGTTCTAAAGGTTGGTCCCCAGGAGTCGGTGGGTAAGTAAGGATCGTGGTTAACAAGTCAGTATTCGCGGGTTCAATTCTGATTGCGGTAGAGTGTACTTTGGCCGTAGTATGTCGTAAGGCATAACACCTACCGACTGGACACACATACTCGCAAGGTTGCGGTCACCTCCACACATCTTCCCCTTTCCCGCTCCGTCTTCTTTCTGGCCGTTACCGTGTCCTATGCTGTTCCTATGCTGGTTAGCAGCGGAGAGGTTAAATGAAATGTCAAGCTTGTAATAAAAAGTCGTATTTGTGAAGCGTATAGTATGGGCGATCATGCGATAGTGAAATACTTTGCGAAAGTACTCGGTGGTCGTAAAAAGATAATTTCAAGGTTCAAGCGTTCCTATAAAATTGTCTAACTTTTCCCGACTGATGGATATGTGGTGAGTGATGTGCATGGGTTTCATGTAAGTCAGATTCCGTTCGCAGGAATATGAGAAGAGGCTAACTGTGGATGACAGCTTCTCCTGCGATTGAAGGTGAAATTTGAACAATTTTATGTCAAGATGGCCGAGTTGTGGCAACGTCATGTGGTAGTTAAGATGTTAGAGGAATGTCGGTTTAGATAGACAGTAAGCTGGAATAAATTTATAGTCTAACATAATCATAAATACAAGAAGAAGAAAAATGAATCTTGCATATGTTTTAACATATATAAGATAAACATTCAACATATTTTTGATCAATTAATTTTAACGAAATTTATTTTTCCAATCAACCCAAATAATATTGAAAAGTCAATAATACATTTATTAGATTTCGCTATTTATGTGCAACTAGTATCTAACGTTGATTTTCCAAGTTAAAGATTTCGTAGCATCCGTTCATGTTAACGTTGAGAAATTGTCGGTGCATTGGAAATTTCACATAATCGAACGTTATATGAAATGACAATTATACTGATTGATGAAAGTCACATAGACCATCATAAAAGTGCTCATAACCAGCAACTTGCTGCGACATACTTACGTATATGTGTCACTGACTGCAACTATGTTGGAATGACGGTAAGTTTATATTGTTGTGCCATATATGACTAAGCCATAGTTTGTATAGCACAGCAGTAGATCAAACTTAGTTGGTGGCATAAGCCAAATGTGGCAGCGAAACTGAAGCTAAAGGTTCTCCGGCTTTCGTTATCTCTCTTTGTTAATATAAATAAATTAAATAAAAAATTCAGATTTTTCTAAAATCTTACAAATTGGATTAGGGAGATGGGAAAAATATTTTAAAATATATACATACATACATAAATATATATATTTATGTATATATTATGTATGTATGTATGCAAGCAAATACGTATGCATACATGTATATATATACATGTATAACATTTTAAAATTTCGAGAAAGACTTTCAATATTGTTTTGCATATCTACGCAAATGTATAGCTGACTGCTTTATGCAAAAATGTCGTCGAAGAATATACTTTATGTTGATATATTTCTATATTCACATATATATATATATGTTTATATGTGTGCGTTTGCCAGTGTATTTAACTTAGTTTTATAGGCTGAAGATGCTTTAAACAAAAAACTGTATATGTCTCTTACTATATTTGTTGCTCTTGCTGTTATTCTTATGGTTGTTGTTGTTTGTTTCATTGTATCTAAAATACATTTGTTTATGCTAAAATCATCCAATTAGCAAGATTGTTATTTTTCGTTGTGTGTGCTTATATTTTGTATGTATTTGTATTATGTTCTTATACCTTTTTCTGATACTGGGCAGTAGATACGTCCGTCTGTTTGTCTGTGTCTATCTCTTTGTTTTTAAGTCTGAGACTCTCATATATGAAATAGTTTTATATCAGCCATGCTAACATGTAATATACGTGTGTTTGTATGCCCTCTTACTGTTCTCATTTGGGTAGGAGTTTTTTAGCATATTTCCCTTTTTATTTTATTTATTTATTTAATATAAATAAAAACTTAGCAGCAGAGCAGAGTTTTTTTCTCTAGTCGTTCGAAGTTTTCATCTGTATGCAAAACAATATCAATTGTAATGAATTTTGAATATCGTTAAGGATGTGCTTAAAAGAAAAGCAGGAAAAAAGTGCATAAAGTAGAATAAGTTTTTTTCTGTTTTGGTTTCTTTTACTCATTGAGGGACTTTATGGAGCCTTTTGTTAGCCACAAATGTATGTTGTATGTGATTATATAAAATTGATATGAATATGGTTCCCACCGCATTGTTGTAGGCTTGAATGGTTTTCATTTCGTGTTAAGCTCTCCTCATCGAAAATTTAATGCATATTAATATTTTCACATCATTTGTTACACCCGGGGGATAAAAGGTTCATATATAATACTCTAGATCTGAATGAGATGTGCAATCTCTGCATACAGACTTTTCATAAACATCTTGTCGAAAGGTCCTCATTTGATCAATGCATTCTTTTCTCCGTTCCATCTTTATCTTGTTTGTTCTTGCATTCGCTCTTTGCTCTTTGGGTTATCAGTACTTTCGTTTATCTGAGTTTTGACTCAGTTGTTTTTTTGCTCGTGCTTTCTTACGTCTGCTCATCATCCTATTCAGCAGTAATTTTTGCCAATATCCTCTTGTGCAAGCTCTTCCGCCTGCTCTTTGCTAGGACCACTCCTTCCTTCTTTTTTTTTTTTATCTGTTCGTTGCTTTGGAGATTCATTCTTCTGCCACTTACTTATTTTCCCATCCGTTTCACAGCCAGGTTTCACTTACACTCACCCGTTTTTAATTTTTGTCGTTACTTCAAATCACTTCTTCGTCGTCCGTTTTTTTCCTCGATTGTTCGGTCCTCAACGTTTTCGACGTACTGAACTTTTCGTTTTACAAAAGATTTTTCCAAAGGTTTCTCACGCTGTCGTTTTCCTTTGCTTATACCTTTTCGATCGTTTGCTCCGTCGCCCATTCCTGCTCGTTGGCTACTTTATGTTGCTTGTCAAGATGTTTTTGATTCTGTTTCATTGATCGGGTTGGAGAGCAAGGAATGACTCGATAACTTGAAAAGAGTTAAGAGACAAAAATTTTTAAACGTCTTTGTTAATAATTCGCAGTATATACTTACAGGGGCCAAGATGATCGGACATTCGGACATGCTTCTAACTGTCCTTGGCTTGTGGGCATTGGTTGCATGTATCGCATATTTTATATATATATATAATATATAGTTATGATTATATAGTGTACAATCATGCCGTATATACACACATACATCTATGTACATATATGCATAGAAATATAATGCCTATATACATATAAATATATGTACATGCATATAACAACGAGTGTACGAGATTCGTCTTAAGCTTTCGTAAATTTTTTATTTAGGGCTTTGTTTTGAGAGCAATAATATTCTTCGACGCAAAGATTTAGATAAAAATTCATGTTCTCTTAAACCGTTGACATGAACAAAATTAGCGCCGTTTTGTAGCCATTTAAGGATTTATTGTTTATTGTTTTATATCTTTTTCAGCACAATTCTTACTTTAAAGCAAATTAATTTAATTGCGTTTTAAATGTTTCAATAAAAAGTCAAATACTATTTTCAACAATTGTATGAAATGTTTTGACTTAGCAAAGATGAACATAAAAAACCTTATGAGAGCTAAACCCCAGCAACTTGACTTAGAAGCCGGAACACTTTATCGTCAATTCTTCCATAATCTCAGATTAATCTGAGAAATAAATGCATTTTATCTCAGGCCTATTTGGAATTTTGGCCTATAGATGTGGGGAACGGCTCGCAACTCTAATGTGAAAATATTTTAAAAATATCAACCTAAGACTCTTGGTGTTGTTATAATGTTACGTGTGTGGTTGATTAGTAACGGAACTCTATTCATGATGACAGAAATCTTTTGTTTACAAAAAAATTTACTTGAATGCCGCTCTTTACAATATCTTCTTAGACTAAGTGATCACGCGGATCCTTTGGCAACACCTCTCCTAGATAAATCAAAGGAGATACGAAGATTGAAAAAGCTTCATATAGTGGATCTGCCAGTTAAAAACCAGCTGCTTACTTTTGTTTCTTAAACTATTTTGTTGAATTTTTCAAGTTTGTGTGGTTTCTTCTTATTTATCTAAACGCTAAGCCTGTGTTGTTATATTAATCCCACAATAACCTTTCTTAGTTTCCTCGTCGTGTCATAACAGACGCTGTCGCTTTACTATTTTTAGACAGATTGTGAGTTAAATATGTAAAAAAAAAAAAGATTGTAGTGAATCCGGGCCCACACAATCGTGTATCGGCTTATATGGGAAGTCATCGGAAAAGAGCTCCAATTCGAACATTTTTCAAGGGAACATGTCGTTGGGCCGAAGGCCCTGAGCGTACCAAATTAAACAACATATCTCGTAAATTGCAACTTGTGGGTTGAACACGAAAATATAAGAAGGACAGACAAACAAGCTTAGATTAATTCGGGGAGTGATTCTTCGGTATAATAAAAGGTGGGTCTATCTCAGGCAGGTGTCACCTGAGAAAAATGGGTGTCTCTTCAACCGATTTTTGCAAGCCCCCCCAAGAGACGAGCTTCATATGGCCAGACACAGCATGCTGGTCCAAACTAAAGCGGGATTGATGAGAATTATAGAAATGAAGGGTTGATGACGATGATGGCGATGTTGGGGTCATGTTTCGGGCCAATAATAATAACAATAATAACATTAGAGCCGGGTGTTGTGCATATCCCCATACACTTATCAAAAGCGGTGTGGGGTATAAAAAGTAAAAGTAATTATTTCTGGAACTTTAGTTGGTATTTGAGACAAACGCTCTCAAAATACTTAAGCCCCTTAGCTGAGATAGCGGTGTTTAGATGGAAATGTCAATGTGTGTTAACATAAGTTGAATGGACGGAAGCACCTCCGGAAGCCTTGCTTAGGGAAGGAATAGGATAATTTCGGAATAGTTATTAGATTTTTTAAAGATCAATGTTTCCAATTTATTTTTCCGAAATGCTGTCACTATACTCTGCGTAGAACATATCAAATTAATGAAAAATTGCAAACAACAAGTTTACAAATTGACAAAATCGATTTCTTCTCCTTCAATGTTACAAGTTTTTTTTATATGTATGTATATATATATATAAAAATGAAGGCAATCATAATGATCGCATAATTTATGAGGCAAAAGGAAATCAACGAAGGAGACTAAAATCTTTGCTATCATAATTTTTTTGACTTTCCCCAACAACAGTAACAATAACAGCGTTTTTAAAGAGCAACGATTCAACGACTGCGGTTAAATTGAACAACAAACACAAATCACAATTAGATTTTAAGACAACGATTAAAAACTGTCAACAAAGTTGGCCTCGTATACAATCGACATATGCACACATGCATACAAACACATATTATATACGCTTATATATGTGGAGCATTTAAACAAAATGATCAGCAATAATATTTAATGTAATATACGATCTGTAGTGAGCGTAATACGAATATGAAAATCAACAACTTCTATAACAGCAACAACGGTGGTGGTCATAAATTCTCAGGCTCCTAAGTATGTAAGAGTAGTGTGGAGATGGCGGAGAATGGTAGCAAAACAGCTCTTTGGCAATAAAGCGGCCGATTGCCTTAAAAGTTGTTGGTGCTCTTGTTGTCGTTGCTGTTGTTGTTGTTGTTGTTGTTGGTGTTGTTGGTGTTGTAGGTCTCAATCGTTTTAGAAAATCATTATTGCTGGTAATACGTTTACTTGTGATCTTTCTTTCGTTAAGCAGTTAGTCAATGGTAGCGCGTCGTATGTACACAATTTTCGTGTTTAAAGCTTTGCTAAATGGTCTTTGCGCCGGTTTGCTTTTTGTGTGTCAATGTTGTACGGCAAGGGAATAAGCTCGTGTTGCATTGTCAAAGTTGCCATAAATATCATCTTTTTGAACAGAACTCATGTGGTGTCGGCGTGTGGAGTTGTGCCAAGTTATCAAAACTTGCAACAGAGACTAAAACCGCCGCCACTTAACTCACTAAATGTACACCTGATTGTATTCAATACATGTTTACATGTATCGTTTGTGCGTATGTGTATCTATATATGTTATATATATATATATATATATATATATGTGTGTGTGTATGTATGTATATATAGCATTTTGAATAGTTGTTTTTGTGATTAATTAAACCGACGGGGACACATGATTTATAATGATAAATTTATTTACGACCAAAACGTATGACACTCACCGCACTACACTGCTACTAACTACGAACATACAGAGATAGCAACGACAGTCAATAGCAGAAATTTAGCTTAGCATTTATTTTGACTTTGACCATAGCTGGAGCTGTATGGCGGTCTAAAACGCTTTAACAGACCATTTAGGGAAGAAATCATAATAAATAATTGATTTTTTCTTTATTTTATCTTTTATTTATTTATTTATTTTATTTTTTTTTTTTTTTTTGCTTTTCGCTTTCACTGGCCGCTAGCAAACAATGTTACAAAGCTTACGTAATTGTATGTATATATGTTTGTATGTATGTATACAGTGCATAAGTTACACAAGTGTGTAAAATGTGTAAAAGTAATATCGCCTGACTTTGTTTTTTCTCGAAAAGATAAAATCGTAATATTTCAATTACGCTTTTTACGGCTTGTGCTCTCTTCGCTCCCTTTCTCTTTGCTTCTGTTTATTATTTCACATGATTTCAATTAATTATTTCAATAAATACTGAAGTTGATATGACTATGTATATATATATATATAAGTATATATATATATTTATATATATGTATATATATGAGTGTATATATGTGCGTGCGTATATTTAAGCGAACATATGTGCGTATATATGAAATCACAACTATTTTAATTGACAGTTGGATTTAAAATATCGCACTCATACTGTCTGCTTGTATGCATATACATATACATGTACACACCTACTTACACTCGCATACTGGCAAATGCAGCGAAATCAATTAAATTTTTTTTAATCCACAAAATAAAAACCGCATAGTAACAGCATGAAATGTGCATTATAATATTAAATTGAAAAAATACAAAAAAAAAAAATAAAAACTGAAAAAAAGGATAAAATATAAAATTGAAAAAAAAAAATTCACTTTGAAAAATTACACTTTTATTATGGCATTCATTTTGTTATTATGTCATAATCAGTAAAATTTTATGCAATTATTTTTTTTCTTTTGGTTTTTTTTTTTTTTTTAACAGAAAAATGAATAAATTGATTCAAATTAATTAAATTACTATAATCGCAAAACCCAACAATGATTTACTGTCAGTCAGAATCCGTTGACATGACTAAATGGTAAAATGGCATTGAGCTAAAGAATGCAACAATGGCGATAGCATTCTCCCATCGATTAACAAGAGTTTGCGAAACCAGATATTAATTGGGATCAATCAGATATTTATAGGCGCTCTGTTTTTTCTTAATACCTTGAGGTTTCCATATTATTATTATTATTTGAAGAACGCCTCGAAATTACAAGCAGAGTAAAATTCGTGGCACTATGAATATGTTTATTTTTTGTCATCATGCATTCTCGTACCCTCTTCTATTTACGCTTGTGATCCGGTTACGGGTTTCTCCACCCGCATGTCTATTCTGCCGAACGAACGTTCCCTTGTCAAGGCTACCCATATCTTTGACTGTCCTCGTAATTTACCACCCTTAGGCATATTCTTTCCCACCTATGTCCATCTACCTACCGTACCCCACATGCCTGCCTAGTTATTCTCCTGTTCACAATTTTCAAGTCACTTGATTTCTATATATAAAGTTAGGTTATGCCGTACGTTTGTGCGACTCCATATCCTTCCCCCATGCCGTATGACTATTCGGCTTATGCACGCGTGTCCCGCGAACGGCGTTGCTGCATCTGCCTGCCTAGTCCACAGTTATAAATATCAAATCATTAGATTTATAGATTTAAACTTAGGTTACGCTGCCCATTAATGGGTTACACTTTTGTAGGGAGCGCTATTTTCAAACTGCAAATGAACTTTAAAGGCTCATCGTATCAAACTTTATCAAGACCAATTTCTATAGCTTGAGTAATGCGTGCGTTACATTTTTATTAATTTATTGGAACCGTTAGGCAAAGAACCATTCGATTATTAAAACTCTTTATACTTACTATGTGTATAACGCTATGTACACAATATATGTTTGTGCTGCGTATATGTATGTAGGAGAAGACACAACTTTTCTATTCTATGTTGTTAATTAGAATACTGAAAAGAAAAGTTTTATTGCGTCTGATGAAGAAATGTGAATGTGAATGCATTGTATTTCTAACTTCTTGAAATACACGGTAAATATGTCGATTTAATCATATATGTCGGCTCTGACTCTGTTGCCTGTCGAATACTGAAACATAAACCAGAAATTCAATTTATTCACTTGTTAAACAATGAAATATAAAACAACGTAAGGAAACACTGCGAGCACTTGATTGCTGAGGAAGTGCGCATACGACAAAGGAAAAGAAAGAGGGCAAGAAGAAGGGAATACACATATATGCGTATTCGTTTTAGCTCACAAGGAACGCTGCTGCTTTTGGAAAAGTACACACCTTCACCCGACATTCACAAGACTCACCGACTTTCCGCTGTTAAATGCAACGGCAGTCGCTAAGATATGTGAATATTAAACTATCATTTACAACACCACTCTCATAAGCGCACACAATCGGCTAATTGGTCTACTGTTTCTAAGTAATTGATATTTTCAATATTCGCAGTCACACTACTCATATATTACTATATATGGGTGTGCACCTCTCTTCTGGAATGCAAGCACGGAATGCTCTTTTGAACGGCTTAAGTGTTCTTTAGCTAAAATATTCTCCATGGCCCTGTTTCCATGGTAGGATAAATCTGACCTATTTTTGATGTAAGGGTTCACCAACGACCTTGAGAGCTGCCGGAGTATGTTTCATGAAGCACGAAAAAACCTTGAAGATGATGAAATAACCTTAAAATAATGATATTAAAGACTGTATGAAATAATTTACAATTTCGTGGAGTGAAATTTAAATCGTTTTTCTTATGTATTTTCGAAAGTGATGCAAGCAGATGTTTGCCTTAGTTAGAAGGTATAAGGTATGCCTAACAAGTGACAATCGGGTACACTACACTTTCATTAGACTGCTGGCAAAGCAAAAACCTATCTCAAATAATCTCACGGCAAGACAATCACTCTGCGAACATCTGCGAAGCTTTGCCAAAATTCTTCAAAGCACTTACAATTCATCCATACGTTCCATACTATTTGTCTTTTTCCGTTTGTAAGCAGAACAAGAAAAACAAAAAAAAACAAACTTGTCTCAGCCACTAAAGTATATCTGAATTAAAATTATAATAAACTCAGTAAAAGTGCTCCGCTTTAATGACAACATTGCGCACATTTGTTATCGTGTTGTACTAATATATATTACGTTGTTGTCATAGATCTAAGTTATTGTTAACTTAAATCTTCGATTCTCTACCTGTTGGCGAATACGTTAGCGACTACGGCATATAACATATAAGTCAAGTACGCCAGTCAGCCAGTTAACCAATTTATTATGTATGTTTTGTATCTGTGAACAGTAGCCACGTCAAAATATGGTGATTTAGAATTGTCGAATTTTATTTAAATTGGATGCAAACATGCAAAATTTATTGTACAAAATCAATAAATAAAATGAAGAAAAAAAAAATAAAATAAATATATAAATAAAAAAAAGAAAAGGAAAAACAATTCAGAGCAGCAGAAGAACGGTTGGCAATATATATATATGTATGCATACATATAAATGCATGTAGAGTACATGTCCACGCATACAGCTGCAGACAAGCCAGCATAATACAATATCGGGGAAAGCAGTGATTATGTAGCAACAGCAGCAGCAACAGCTAAGCAGCACTTGTACACATGAGCAGGTATAAACTTCTACGTACACATATCTGGTTTAGTTGTGACAAAAGACCAGACACACAAAGCAAGAGCAAAAGCTAAAGCAATAAGAAAAACAAAAACAAAAGTAAAGCATAATAGCAATAACAGCACAACGTGCATCATTTGCATGCGAAAAGTTACGCAGCATTTTTGACTGAATTTCATTCATACAGAGCATGCGATCAGTTTTATAGTGAATCCGTCGATTTTTTTCTCTTTTTCGCCCGTTGATCGCGTGGTGGTGGTTAATGCCACCAACATGATTTTTTTTGATAATATATATTTTGTGTTGTTAAGTTTGTTGTTGTTTGGTTTTTTCTCTTTATTTTTATTTTTATTTTTATATTTTATTTCATTAGTTTTATTACAATATAACGAATGTTCGTATGTGCGTGTTAGCATACAAGTAAAGCGAAAAAAAAAAAACAAAATCGAAATGTTCGTTGAAAACTTTTTCAGTTCATTAAAATTTTATTTCGTCCTAATAAATATAAATTTTGCTTTAGCATATTTGGCCTTTTTTTTTTTTTTTTTTTTTTTTTGTTGTTGTTGTATATATATTAAGCAGTTTTGGTTCATGTGAAAGGATATTTTTTTGCCGATATGTAAAACATATAAAAGTTGATCGTTCGCCGATATGGTTTGTGAGGTAAAATGTTGCATTCAAGAGTTCCTTATTCAACCTTTTTTTTTCTTTTTTCCTTAGAGCGAGTGCTCCGAGATGACAATTTTATCTGATTTTATTTAAGCTTTATATTAAAAGCGAATTTTTGTTAATTAAATTTTTGTAGGCGATTTTATAAAAGGCTTGAAGAGAGAGAGAGAGAGAGAGAAAGAGAGAGAGAAAGAGAGAGAGAGAGAAAGAGAGAGAGAGAGAAATTAGAACTGAACGGCTTGAGTTTTGTATTAATCATGATTGCGCGAATGATTTATTTTAGATAGAGAAGCTTTTAAAGATTCTGTCTTTGAATCCTTTTTGGAATATTTGTTAGCCTACATCCGAGCATTACGATTTCCCTCGTAACAAAACAAACCAGTCGAAGGTCAATGTTAATTTTTTTTGTTTCATTATTAAGTTCAAGTATTTTTCTCTAACGATTTATAGAAAATCTAACTATCAACAGATTATCAAGTTCACGGTTTTGTATGTTAAACGTGATCAGAAGCAAGGTATACAGCAGCAACAACAATAACAATAATAATCGTTGTTTAACTAAATAAAAACAAGTGACAACACGAAAGTAAGCCACTTAACACTCTACACCACCCTACAGTTATTCATATAACGACCATGGCGAAATTAGATGTTATGTGGGAAGTGGGCGAAAGCCTGATTCGATTTGAATGATTTTCAATAGCGTCCAACATGTCAGTGCGCCGCTTTTCATCAAAATATTTTTAAAGCTGCGGCCCATCGCCTGGAGACGAGACAACAAGACAGGCAGACGTCCACACAAGAAGATTTCAAAAGTGATTTGCATGCCATTCAGAAAGTGAATCTATTGGTGAAACAAAAGTTGTATTTTTCGCATGTTGCATACTCTGCACAAACTTGATATATCTCTGCACTACAAGTGGCGTAGAGCGTAATAAGCAAAAAAGTTATATCTGCTGTTAGGAGAATCTTGTATCATATCCCCTAGCACATCTATATATATATTTAAATCTGAACTTGAATAAATTGAGTCCGGAAATTTATATCCAAAGACAAAATGAACCGAAAGATTAAAATATCCTTAAGAAAAACATTCTACGCGGTGGGACGCAGGACATATGTATTTTAGGGATGGCCAGCATGCCATGAAATTTTAACACATTTCGTTTGGAGCTTGTTACCATCTAGAAACCTTATGGATGCGTCAATAGTGGCGATATCTGTACGTCGTCTTATGAACTTGTTGAGTGACGTGACGTACGTATAGATATATAAATATATGAATAGATAAATAAACAAATAAATATAGGCTTCCGTGTTCACACGCATAATTCAAGATTTAAGTTTCGAACGATTGACATGAACGATTGAATGTTTGGAGCAACTTTGTTAACAACCAGCGCCAGCCGGTTTGTGTGATAGTTAAGCTAAGAGAAATCGAACGTCAGAAGTTCAAGTTGCACAAGAATAGTGCTAACAACGTTGATAACAACAAGTGCTTACGATAGTTGCGATTATGTCCCGTGTGTTGTGTCCTATGCTTTTGTATCAGTCCTCGCAGAGCATCGATGTTGGTCGGAACGGTAACCGAATTTGGATGCCCTTATATATCTTTATATATTTATACGCAAGTAACGCAAGCCCACAATTACATTCATTAAATCGCGGTTGTACAAGACTTTATGTTGCGCTTTGCCAGTAAAGGTCCATGCCAGGACCATAAACGACAGATCGCTACCATAAATGGTAGAAACAAAGAAAAAACAAAGTCTTGTGACAAATGTTCCGAGAAATATGACCGATCACATCTGTCAACGCTATGTTTGCGTGTATTGCTGTACCTTGGGCTGATTGTCAGTAGAACGTCTTGTCATCAGGCTCTTAGAAACGATAAATTCTTATGTTAGATTTAAATAATATTTGCGGTTGTATATCTCACGACATTTGTAGCTTCATTTAATTATTTTGCAAGTGGGTGGCGTGCTTGGAAGCGACCCACGCCGCA
This sequence comes from Glossina austeni, assembly GCA_000688735.1. NCBI lineage: Eukaryota > Metazoa > Arthropoda > Insecta > Diptera > Glossinidae > Glossina > Glossina austeni. The sequence continues at coordinate 51,288 of KK502861.1, read as the reverse complement.
TGAAGAAATTAATATTAGAACTGTATCCGCCAACGTTCAGCTTGATCATGTAAATTTCAATAACAGACCCTGGATGAAGAGCTGATCATACATCGCCAAGTCAAGTTGGTGGTTGAAACATATGCATAGTTTAACCGGCCTCTGGCGGCGTATTACGAATGAAACGAGAGAAAAGCCAAAGCATTTCCTACCTTAATGATTAAGCATGAAAAGTTTCCGACTTTCAAACAAAAGCTTATGAATTTTTAAAATAAAATATCATTAATTTTAATATATGAAAGAACAAGAAAATTAAGATAAAAATCTTTTCACAGAAATTCGTGAATCACTCCACGAGTTCGCTTGAAAGATTTGTAAAAAAAAAGACAAAAATAAACTAACAAAACATTGCTTTTCAAAATCAATAAATATTTTCTATCAAACTGGAAATTATGAATATTTTATTAAACATTTATTCCGAGACGATAAGCGATAAACACAAAAGATCAACACATAACAAATAGCGGCATTTAAACGAGTAAAAAGGGTCATTCATCTTAAGACGAATCTTAAACACTCATCCCCCTTAAGGCTAATAAATAAAAATTGATGCTCTTTGTTGATTGAAAATACGTCAACGGGTTATTTAAATGAATATATTAACTGGCCTGAAAAGATATCGGAGCAGCACTCTGCCTCAGTGAATGCTTATGAATATAAATGCTATATATATATATATATATATATATATATACTATATATATATATATATATATATATATATATATATATATATA